>JAUCNQ010030009.1:0-22148 GCA_032352715.1 Bougainvillia muscus | reverse complement strand
ACGAATTCAAAATGAATTGCTTTGGTAAAAGGCTTCTTAAAATCTTACGAGGTTTTGACCATTGTCTTTATTTTAATTCAGACTGTGTTGTTCTAGATATACACATAAGAGACTTGCAAAACGTTCAAGAAACGTGGATAGATGTCCTAATAGCGGAAGGAGTTGTCGTGCTTTTGGTTACGCAAGACGAACGCCTAGACTCACTCAGCACTACTAACGTACCAAAACTAAAATTTTCAAGACAACAATCTGTAGACGATGGTTATGGAGTAACACAAAATAATATAAGCTGTTGTCCGACAGCTTGTTTGGATGCTTCACTTTTCTACACAGCTCCGGTTACAAGATTCTGGACATACTTTGTAAGTTGTAAGCTGTAATTATGGTGTATATTTTATGTTTGTTAAACTTTTTTGGCCCAATTGTATTAATTTATAATCTATCCTTGTCGTTGTTGTTGTTTACGTTTTTCTAGTTTCAAAATATTGCAGGTTGTCTGTAACTTTAAAACAAATGAAAAGTTAGTTAGGGTTCATCTCAAATTTTTTGTTTAATTTGATTCACAAATCGTTTCAACTTAAAAGAAGTGAGTGAATCGAATTGATTGTTAAGGTTACATTTGAGATGGTTCCTTAAAGATAACAATAAGTAAAGTCGTTTGAAGGTGAAAGGTTGTATAGAAATGCTGATTGGAATATTATTGCTCAATCTAGAATTAGATACCATGGTCCGATTAATTGAATAAGGGAACTTTCATGTAATAGGTCCTAAAAATACCTGTTTTCCTTTGAAAACTAGGTATGTATAAGCCTATTACATAAAAGGGGCAATTTCTGCATCTTTATTCAATAGGTAGTGTTCGATGGCGGGACCTTAAAAAGTCTGTAATGGGCTCTGCATATCACCCCCCTAAGATCTCCTGATCGGTAAGGTTTTAGGTAATGAAACTTAGTACGATAGTAACTCGCCATATAAGAAACAATTGGATGTAGTCATTTTGTTAAATACGTCATCAACTTTGTAATGACTTAATAAAACTTCTCATTTTCCCCTATATTTCGGTTCCTTCATTTCCGGTAAAATTATTAGGGTAACTTGGAAAAAAACAGGTGTAAAACGGTTATAATAAGTTGCAGCTGGGTCTTGAAAATACTTTCGGTACAAAAATCGGCCGCCATCTTGGATTTTGGCTCCTAAAACGGGAGTTCCGGACAATATTCCGGAATTTTTGCCGGAAAACCGAATATGTTCCGGTTCCGGAAGGAATGACGTCAGCAATAAATGTGTCATGTGACAACGAACCTTTTTCCAAATTTCTAATTAAAATATCATATATTTCAGAAGAAACATGGTTCTTAAATATTGCAAATTTTCATAGAGAACTATGCAAATTTTATAGGTGGTCTTGAACAATGATCCATCAAATCCGATCTACTCTACCTGCTGACATGAAACTTCGCCAAAAGGTGTAAAATGGATAAATACTGAAAATGCATTGGTTTCGGCATGACACTATTTCCAGATCCCCCTGGTAGATTAGGGTTAAAGTCAATGCCAGTAATGAAAATCAGCGCTGAAAGTCAGCTCTGAAATTCAGAGCTGAAAGCCAGCGATAAAAATCAGCAATGAAAGTCAGCCCTGCAGCTCTTATGTAAAATTGATAAAAATTAAACCTTACTGAGAAAGAATCCTGTTTCTGAATCCTTATTTTACCAAAATAAACAGCAGCAAAAAAACATGTCAACCATAGCCAGAATAATGGGGGTTGTTGTAGTTTACCTTAGGTACAAAATCCATTTTATCCTAGATCATGAAACGTATGGGCTGTTGAATATTTGTACTATAACCAATTCCATCTATTTTCTAACCATTTTTCCACATTTTAAATATGTTTTTTCAAGTTCTTGCTTTAGTTTCTATGCTATTAGAATGAACATTTTGCAGTGCGCGGTTCTGTTTACATAAGAACGTGACGGTCGTTTTTCGTAAGGGCTGATTAGTAAGCGATGATTAGTCAGCGCTGACTAGCAAGCGCTGACTAGCAAGCGCTGATTAGTAAGCGCTGATTAGTAAGCGCTGATTAGTAAGCGCTGCTCTCAGCGCTGATTAATACGCATCAGCGCTCGATGAAGTGCTTACGAAATTAGGCAGCGGTCCCTTTTTGCTTACGACTTCACATATATTAGTTCTAATCTTTTAATGATTTAACTGTGTGCTGGTTGGTAAAGCATGTAGGTTATATGTTTCTTTTCTTTTTAGATATCTTACATAGCTTTCCTGACTCTATTTAGCTATCTTGTAACTGGGAAGCTAGAATCAACTCCATCATATGTTGAATTGATAGTAATTATTTATGTCCTCTCTCTTGGTTTAGAAGAAATCAGACAGGTACAACCGATGATAATGACAAAATTGATATCAAAATTAAGGAACCGTCAAAAAAATCGCTTCATAAATTCAACTCATTTTTATCTATTTTCATTTTCATTTTCGGAAGAAGTGTCCAAGGAGATGTCATCTGAGATAAAACAATCTAGAATAATGAAAAAAACATTTTTTTTAAAGTTTCTAGTGTAATTCTTTCAGTAGATTAAGTTTTTGAAAGGAAAAGTATATATCTATAAATAGTTTTGCTAATATCAGGATATTTTTAAAGTGTTCAATATTTTTTTAGCAAATATTTATTTAATAAAATAATGCTGTGTAAATAATCTTTAATGTAAAAATAAAGGTGGTATCTCGACAATTATTTTTTAACGGTTTTTCACCTTGCCGAGCTCCGAGTCCCCAGGGCAGAAAATTCAGAAATCATTTTGGCCTTTTCTCTTCTTAAACTGAACAAGAACGCTGCAAGCGTTAACTATCTCGCTATATTCAATGTTTAGGCAGGGTGTTGGCTAATTTCGTTTCCATATGAGTGCCATATTTCTTTTCTAGCCATCACTCTGGAAGCAGAACAAACGTCCCTGTAACTTGTCTTCGTGGTCAATGACAAAATGATTAAAGCCCTGCGTGCACGGTTACGAATCACTCTATAGCAACCCATAATAACCTCGTCACTGAACCACTTCCTGTTAACTTTGTTCCCAGTGTTTCTTATTTTGACAACGTAGTTTACTGTAGTGTAGTAGTAAATATTTATTAATCATGTTATACCACTATCAAGCATCTTCTTGGTATAAAAACATTCAGTATCGAGGAATCCAGTAATTGAGATTATAACTGCAAGGCATTGTATTGCAGAATGAAAAACGGACTTGAATTTACTTCACTTCAAATGAGTATGCTAAAAGTGTATGAGTGAAAGCCTGCCGTACGATGACAATGACATCATTCTTAATTCTATCTCGATTTCCGAAGCAATTAATGAACAGATAAAACATAATGACTTTTCCTGAAATGTCGTAATTTTTATCCAATAATATATCGCATTATTTCCCACTAAAACCGCAAACCATGCTATTAATTATTAAAATATTTTAAAGGATATTCGTTAAACAGGTACTGTTATCGTTATAATAACACCCCAAAAATTTAACAAAGTAATGGGTTACGCATTGCTTAAATATTATTTTTATAATAGTTTATAATGTATATAATAGTTCAATTGTTAACAGAACCCAAGGAAAGAATTAACGTCTGTCCTCTTACTTGACCAGTTTAAAATAAGCACTTCAATGGCGTCCTTAATTATAACAAGACCTCTTTTCCAGGGGAGACTGTAAAAACGTAACGGTCGGACAGACAGGCAGACACGCGCTAACCAAACTCTATCTTACTACGCCATAAGATGAGGATCCTGTAGATATAAATTTCGTGAAAAATTCACCAAGGGGACTTGGTGCTCGTCAAGGTTACAAAACTTGCCAAATGACTTTTGTTGCTATTTGAGTTAGTTAAGCTAAAGAATAAATACTTCTGTTGTAAAGAGAAATTAAATACTATTGAGGAAATATAATACTGTCTCTGGTAAGAAATGGATTGTTTTGGATATTATTAAAAATATTTTTATAAAAAGTTACCTTAAGATGAACCCTAAACAAGTTCAATTTGAAATTTTATATTGTAGCATATTGTAGGCAAGTGACTACGATATGCTGTTTTTCGGCAACCACAGGCAGTGAAATTTTAGAAAATTTGCACCTATTGTAGCATATTGAAGGAAATAGTAGGTACATTGTTCGCATATTGTAAGCATATTGTTAGCAAATCGTAGGCGATATTCTGTGTGTGTCAGGCGGCCTTAAGAGTTTGTCTTTAAAAAATTGCTTTGATTTACTCAATCCTATCTTACACGGGCTTTTTCGAAAATTCATCGTTTTTTTATATTTGATCTCGCTAGGTCGTAGTATTTATCATGAATAAACTTCGTTCTTAGTTTCATGTCAATTTGATTATTGGTTCAAAAAATATTAGTTATTGATTTTATAAAGGATTCCTATCGGAATATCTGACTAGTTTCGACAAAAAGGTCATATCTCAAAACCACCCTTACCTATAATTTAGGAAATTTGCCAATGCTTTCATAAAAGATACTTAGTTTCAGAATTGTAACATTTCAACAAAAAAAGCTACGAAAGTGGGAACATGGCTGCGTGTCAAAAATACCCCCCCCCCCCTTCGTCTGAGACAGGGTTAAGAAATACTTCGAATTTCATGTCAGAAGAAGTATACAAAGTATACACTAAGACACTTCTTCTGGATGAAAATTGATCGAAGCGAAACAAATTTGTTAAGCACCTTTTTGAGAGGATACCTAAATGACCGCCTACACCTACAAATACATTTGTACTCACTATATAGTACAGCGTTCAGACACAATAATTCATGCACCTAAAGAAACCGACTAAAAACTTCGCTTCTATGCACAATAACACCTTATCTGAGCTGAAAATGAAGCGATTTGTGTAGCTAATTAAAGCAAATTTGTGAGACGATCCAAAAATTTATCTCTGTTTAAGGTAAATAGATGTAAATGGAAAACAATTATCACACTGTTGAGTCCGAGTATTCAAACTTTCTTTCTTAGATTTGTCAAGCAAGTCATTGTATTGGGTTTGGCGAAAAAATAAAACGTTGGTGGCATTACCATTGGAATAAATATGATTTTGTAGCCAACTTAATATTTTCAATAGGATTTGCCTTACGTATGGAAGGTTCGCCAGATTACCTTGCTTACGGCCATTTTTTCTATGCATTTGATAATATGCTTTGGATGATACGATTGTTAGATGTGTTCTCTGTTAGTTCAGTTTTGGGTCCGTATGTTGTAATGGTGGAACACATGGTAGGTTTTAGTTAGTTTTATGCTGTAGTGAGAGCCAAACCTATAACTTATTTTAAGTATAGCTGTATAAGACAAAAATTTAATTGCGCTCAATCGTCTAGGAACAGTGTCAAAAACGATTCGCCTTATAAGTTTTATTTGTTCCCATAAGTTATCATTCAGAAGAAGTGTCCTTCTACTTTGTACAATTATACTTCATCTGCGTTGAAAATTAAATGATTTGTGTAACGAACTTTTGCATATCTTTTTTTCTCAACTTCAACTAGGGTAGCATTTTTGGGAGATTTCCAGATCCTTGTTAGGTATTTATTATCCAAGATTGCCTTATCAAAATGGCGCAATCCTATCTTAAAATGTCAATAGCAAATTGTTTTTTCTTTTTTACGATCAATCTCAAAATTACATAACTGCATAATTGATTTCTTCCATTCTTTAACCTACGTGTAAACGTGAACACCAACCTGTAAATATTATATCTCTACTCATAGACTGCTAAGAGGCCGTTATTCGTATAGAAAGTCGTATGGACATACGTATCAATTTTCATATATAAGGAGGTTCTAGTTGGTGCATACTAATACTAATTCTACAGTTTTTTAGGTGCCAAACAACACCTAAAGTGGTGCCAAATAAAAGTCCAGTTTTTTTTTGTTTCGTTATTTTTTTCTATCATAAGGGATAAATACATAACAAAAAGGACAGTACAAAACAAAGATATAACAGATCATACTCCTCCGAGACACTAGTGACGATATCATCAGGGGTATGATCTAGTCCAGTTCAAAACACCGTGAAATGGTGCAAAAATTTAGGGGTTCTAATTAGCCACAAGAAAAGTGGTACATAGTACCCCAAATGGTATTGAATGGCATCATTTAGATTTAGCACCCTAAACTGGACTTTCGTCTAGAACTCCTAAGAGATATAATGTACACTCGAAAGAGGCGATTTGACTCATTACGGAAGGATAACACAATAATAACGTTAAAGATAGCACAATAATAACTTAAAGTTATAGGATTATTTCATTCTTTTAAACAAAGTAACAATTTAACATTGAACAATAGTCTAATTCTATGTCCAATTTCTAAAACACTTATTTTCGCAACATGATGCTTATAAATTGCAAAATTTTGCAAAGCATATTGTGTGTGAACGTTCCAAAATTAACAAAACAATCCTTTATGAGTCAGTGCAGAACAATACCCCTAGATGCGTAAATTTTGGCGTATGCAACAGTGAACCCTGCAAAAAATAATTGAGTTAATAATACTATAACTGTATAGGAGGAACAAGATTAAAAAAGTAATGCTTTGTAGAAGACAGTGCATTGCTAAGCAATTATGTAGAGAACTAGATAACAGAAAGTCTACTTCGAGGGATGAAACTTTCGAGATTTCGCGATTTTTGCGACCAGCAAAATATTTGTTATCTGTAAATCGCGAAAGTTCATTCTCGCAAAAGTTCAAATATTTCCCGCAGGTGTAAAAAACAAGTAAAAAAAAGAACTTAAATTGTGAATTTGTACAGTTAAATCTCACAAAAATCCAAAAACAGACAATTCTCAAAATTCGTGAAAGTTTCTTCCAAATATTTTGCGAATTTTTTGACTTCCAAAAGTTTCTTTCCTGAAAGTTTCTTCCCTTAAAGTACCTTTGAATGCTAGGACGAAAATATCAACACGCAAAAATCCAAAATGCAAAATACCGATTTTTCAACCAAAACTTGAGATGAGGTGTATCGTTCTAATATCATATCCAAATATTTTGTCATCATGCTGCAACTGCTAGCTAATGACAAGTGTGTTTTGTTGGTCATAAACATTCTGATAATCTTTATTTAACGCTTAGCGTAGTATGATAACAGCGGTGCAAGTGGTATCTAGCAGAAGATCAGAGTTATCTAGGAACAGTCCCATTTTACTTTCGGACCTGTTATGGTGCAGAGCCACACAAAAACTTAATGAAGGAGTGAATGAGTTAAAAACTTATTCAACTAGGTCCTACTTACACTAGGTCCTACTTGCATAGAAAATAGTGTTTTACATTAATGGTTTTATCATACAACCTCCAGGAACCCCTCTAAAAAATTGTACACCCTTTTAAGGTGGAGCCCAACTCCAAATAAACAAAATCCAGCACCTCCTGTGCTTTTCGTCTCGTGATATACTCTGTCTGTTTTAACCATTTCTTCTTCAGAACCTTCTGTCCTTGTTTATATTCTTTTATCAATCTTTAAGCCGTCAGCAGTAAGTAAGTAACAAAATTACAACATGTTTCACCCCAAAATTAAGCGATTGTCTACTTTGGTAATTTGTCTTGCACTCAGAATCTTAATGCTTTTGCCTACATAAATGTTTCGTTACTGAGAACAGAAACTTGTATAAAACAATTAAAACAGTGAAATACATGCCCGCATGCAAGACATTCTAAATATATGCCTATGCTTGTAATATATGGATCTGGTTTTCTTTTGTTGTCTGGTTTAATAGTCTGGTATTTCTTTAGGACTGTTAAAAATTTCTTTGCTTTTTCTATCAAGTCATTATTGGTTTTCTTCGCTGCCGATTTTAAAAACCGGAATAAAAAATTTCATATCTGTCTCCTATTGATCCATGCTATTTGAAATTCAGAGGTTTTGTAAGAAATAAGTCCTTACATCGTGATTGCAAGCCTCATACGGCAAATGCTCTAATAATCTCAAGGGCGTTTATTAAAATAACAAGATTTTATGGGGGGTGTTTAATGAAGGGAGACGTTTAACAGAGGGAAGCGTTTAAAAAATATTTAACTGAGCAGAGATTTTAATAATGGATCCCACATGGGACCTGCGTACGGAAAACATACCATGACAGTTGGATTTGGGAACTGGTGTAGTTCGGAGTGGAAATAGTCCGCAAAAATATATTTCATCGGTATCATCGGACTACTAGGTTCTACTGCCCCATGCAGATACAGGTTATTTCACAAATATTAATAAAGCATATTTTGTGTTCTGATCTCTAAAATAGCAACCTCGAATCCAGAGTCTTTTATCTCTGTTTTATTATGAGAACGACGAGATAAAAAGGGTCTGGTCAGGTTGGGTGAAAAAACACCGAATTTTGAGGTTTTTTAATCACGTGACTTTTA
This sequence comes from Bougainvillia muscus, assembly GCA_032352715.1. Classification (NCBI taxonomy): domain Eukaryota; kingdom Metazoa; phylum Cnidaria; class Hydrozoa; order Anthoathecata; family Bougainvilliidae; genus Bougainvillia; species Bougainvillia muscus. The sequence goes on along the minus strand of JAUCNQ010030009.1, from coordinate 13,730 downwards.
TATAAATAAATAGAACGCGTGTTTTGCAGAATAATTGTGTAAATATGTTAATCAAACTTTGCAATATATTATTAAGTTTTTTTTTTATTACACACTTCGGCACAATACATCAATCAATGATACAAATAAGATATGACAAGCATTGTTATGAATATTTAGTTCGGTAAACATCAGATTTCTATAACTTCATCAACCTGACCACGGCCTTTTCTTCTCGCCGTCCTCATAATCAAAAAGAAAAAAACGGCCCTGGGGACAAGGTTGCTAAAATAGACCTTATAACGATTTTTCTAATAAATGCCCCTTTCTGGTGTTTATTAGAGGGAGGAATTAAAACGAGGGAGACGTTTATAAACATTTTAGATTTTAGGAGCGGCGTTTATTAGAGGAAGGCGTTTAAAAGAGGGAGGGCGTTTATTGGAGGATTTAACATACTCTTTTCTGCAAGCCCAGAAAGCCATTTGGTAATTCAATCTCGTTCGCAACATCGAGTTTGCAAGTGCATCCCGAGATTCAAATGGCACAACGATCATTTGACGTACAACTTATCTTTGAACAAAAGCATGTATGACAATTATTAAATAAATATAAGTAAAAACCTTAGGGTGCAATGGTATCTCTGTTATGCAATACATCCTCATTGGTGTTGTGTATCACCTCTAATGATAAATATATACTTTTCGATAGAATAGAGTTTATTTAGTACCATAAAGGCGCTAAGTAACACCTTAAGACGTACGACATAACTCATTTTGGCTGATATGTAACATAGCACCTTAAAAAGTCATAAACAGCACCTCTAAAACTCTTGGTGTAGTATGCACAATAACACTTTTCCTGTCATAAAACGATACGAATTATGTGGACGTTCCGTAATCAGGCATATATTATTCTAAAAGATAAATTTACAAGGTAAATAGTGCACTGGGCATTGTTCATTCAGTTGAATATATTTCCATTCATTATAGATGAAGCCGCTGCTTTATTTTGGAATGATATTTGTCGTATTTTTGCTTTCATATGGTGTTGCCAAGTATGCTATTCTTCAATCAGAGCATAATATTAGTACGTACTGGGTAATGGAAATATTTGGTATTCCATACTTTGAGATGTATGGTGAACTGTTTCTTGAAACTCCACCTGACTGTAAGTTTATACATCTTTAGGGCCCATCCACAATATTCGAATGGAAGCTCGTATCAATTTTCATTAAGAAAAAGAATCTTTGTGCATACAAAGACGCTTCTTCTGCGATGAAGATGGTACGTTTTGTGATACGAATTTTGTGGATTAGCCCTTCGCTTGCGGAACTAAATTTATGACAGCTCTCTAAATTTACTTCAGGTTTTTATTACCCTGTAATTACCTACATTATTATTAAATAAGGTACGTCTCGGAATGAAGATTTAGTACTCGATTAAACTAATCCATAGTCAGGGTTTAATCTAGCATAAGAGCGCAGAATCCGATCAGGTGAATCGAAATAAAGTTTTATGTAAAGAAGTCTTAAAAATACCTGTTGTTCTTTAAAAAGTAGGTATTTTTATGGCAATTAAAATTAAAAGAGGCATTTTTACCATCCTATATTTTGACGCGAAGCATCCCATTGACAGACCCGTAAAAGGCCCCTGATGTTTAATACATTTTATTCTAACTGAATATTAAATAGTAGATTTTCTTATTTTGTCTTTAGTCCTGGTCATTTTTACGCTAATTTTCGGTATAAAATAGAATAAAAGTGATGTATTTGAGGTATGATGTTTAAATGTTGTCTTTAGTACATAACATTAACGATTCATAATTAAAAATTCGTTTTAATTCGCATCACTAATCTATTCATTCTCATCTCAGATGAAGTGTCATTGTGCATACTTCCTTCTTCTGAATTGAAATTGATAGAAATGAAGCGAATTTAGAAAGCAATTTTTGTGACGGTACGTTTAGTTGCTATATAATTTATTTAATAGAAAAAATTCGTTCCTTCTTAAAAAAATGTGTTAAATTATTCTTTGATTTTAGCCAACAGGACTATGTTTAATACTGTTCGTCATGACAGTTATAGTGAACCAATAGCAATTTTAATCCTGGCACTTTACTTGATATTGACAAATATTCTTCTGGTGAATTTACTAATTGCTATTTTTAAGTAAGTGTTCCTTCTGATTTATGTCTGTGACATCGAGTCAATTTTATCTCAGAAGAATTCTCCTTGTACATACAATATAACATATACAAAGACACTATTTTGAATGTCAACAGATAAAAGTTTCCTTTCTTCTGAACAGTTCTTTACATAAGGTTTTGCAATTTGAACGACTTTGTAGTTGAATACATATGAATATTTGGAACATAACATACACCAAGAATTAAGTTAGGCTTACTAATAACTTGCTTTTATGTAAAAGGCTCAAAATGAGATATGAGTAAAGGTACACAACATTGATATGGTTAATTACAAATATAATATCTGGTTCAAGGTTATCTCGTAACTGTATAAAAATAAATTAAAAACGAGTTCCTCGTTGTGTTTTTTTGAACCCACATTCCTGGTATAAATAGAGTGCAACGACAATCATATGGGTACTACAAAGGTTCTTATTTCAGAGTTTCTATTTATAGCAATACATATAACGATGTGAAGACAAATTCGAAAAGGATTTGGAAGTATCAGCGTTATGAACTAGTCGAAAAATTTGCTGGTCGTCCGTTGTTACCTCCGCCCTTGATTATATTTCAACATGTACATATATTCTTACGATATATATCAGGATTCATTAAAAAACAGGATACTCCAAGTGAACATGATGGAGAAGAAGAAAGTAAGACATGATTATTATAGATTGCAGCATTTAATCTAGAGTAGACGGTCAATGTCCACTCAGTTTAATAAGAGCAATATTTTAATGTAAAAAAGCCCCTCAAGATACCTAGTTATTTTTAGGACTATACATAAAAGGGGCACTTTCACCGTCACAATTGAAGGTACAGCTTCCGATTGGCAGATATCAATTCGAAAATCCTTGATTAGTGACAGGATTGGTTGAAATATAAAGAGTATTCTTTATATTTATTGATCTTTAAACTATAAGATAAATATTGAAATTAAAACGAAACATTTACAAAGTCAGGGCCGTGTCCAGGATTCATTTGGGCGCTACCGGTTCTGTGATGCAAACTCAAACTATGCTAGCATTCAATAAGCATTAGCTTTTTTGCAGAGTTCCAGTCTAGTGCTGTTCTCTGAAGCTGCCTAGTATATTTTAGGGGTGCTAATTCCTATTTTATTGTATCGTTACCTAAACTAAAACGTAGTCCGTTCGCTCAAAATAGCACAATATTTTACTGTTACATACAGGATTAATATATGCATCATGAACAATGTTAAAACTACGTCCTTTCACTCGTAAATAGTGCTGGTTTTTTTTTGTTAACCAAGATGGGTTTATGCATCGCGAACAATATTTTATCGTTATATGCAAGTTGAATTTTTGCATCATGAACCCCATTTAATCAACGTTCTTTCACTGGCAAATAGCATAAAACTTTGATCTTCAGAGAGAGTAGCGTTGTAAAAAGTGAGGTGGTTTCAAACAATAGCCCGTAATTCCTAAACCACTAATGATAACTGTAATTTTTACAGCTGACGTAATATAAGTAAATGTTGATTCCCGACGCAGTTAAGGAATCCCGCTACGGCTCGCACGGCAATTCTTCCGCATTTAAAAACAAAGGCCGATTCCGGGGTTTTATTTCCAGCCGTAGTATCCGAAGTGCCCGTTTTCGGAGAAATATTCCGATTCGATGAAGATATCTTTCGTCCAATTTTGTTACCGTGGTTGTTTGTAGGGGGACGACTTTCTTCAAAATGTTGACTTTTTTAATTGGACGCGTGTGTCCGCTGTGCCTTAAATTTTATGGTCTGTGTATTTACTTTTTTCATTGCGCGATTGCGAACAGTGAAGGCGAAGGCTGGCCTTTTTGAAGGCATCCAGAAGAAAAGAATTAGAAGAAAGTTAATAAAGATTGTCTCGAACGTTTCGGTAAAGAGATTTTTCTCCGAAGTTTTAAGTTTTCAGAATCTGAATAAGCTAGCTATAGCTGTAGTTTCTTCCTATTCTCTCTCTGCCCATCACTGACTGACTGCTGACCACACACAAAATCCAGCTTCTCAGAGTCTGACTATCTAGATGAAGCTTGGCTGGAAAAAAACAAAAACCACCGTGGAGAGTTAGCAGGCACCTTATAGACTATATATATATCTTATCAATTTTTTATCATTCTCAACTTAGTAGCTAGCTAGCAAGCCTTCTTCTCTTCTGTGTGTGTAGCTCTGAGTTATTTTACACCGAACCAACAATCGATCACAAATTTTGCTAGCTAATAGCATGTGTAACTATAAGCTACTGTACCCTTCTTGTTTTGTTGCTATAGCTAGCTTATATATAGCTATGTTGTGGATAAATGATAAAAATGATGTTAAAAATGTGTAAAAACCAGAAATGCTACTGAAAAAGCACACCAACTACTATACTACTTTAATAAAAAATTATTGCTAGCTACTAGTAGTAGAAGAATTTTCACTGATAGCTAAGCAAATGCAACGGTAATTGCTGGAATTAATTTTAGCGTTCTGGCATATGATACCAGGTTGCAGACTTTTCGTAAAACTGTGTAAGAACTAGGGAGAGTTCCGGGGCTGTGTCGTTTTAATTTCGATAAATACCCCCATATTTAAGTTACTGTGATCACCCATCTAACATCTGGTTGCCACCGTAAATACCCTGTAATACCACCGTAAATCTCATTTATATACAGAAGTGTTACAGGGTTTTACAGGATTGGTTAGGTAATGCCAAGTAAATAATAGGGTTACGGTGGGACATTACAGGGGTAATTATCTGAATTAAATAGAGAAAGCCCATGTACTCTCCTGACATGGTTTTACGAATAGTCATCAGCACCGAGTTTTTCAAGGGAAAACACGACGTAAACTAACTATATATATAACCGATGAAAAATTCGCAAAATGTTGGCGAATAGAGGAGTGATGTAGATTTTTTAGAAACCTTCGTAAATTGAGGGAAATTGAATAATGTAAACGGGAATAAACTTTCGCGAATAAATAAAATGGATTTTTCTGAGAGAAAAGGAGAAAGGAAAATGAGAAATAATAAAATATTTTGTTCGGTTCTCTGATGTATATACTTTATTTGGCAAAAGTTAATTCTCACAAAAAAAACAAATACAGCTAATTCGCGAAATTCGACAAAGTTTCTTGCCTTAAGGTACTAAATTTGTATTTAATTTTACTTTTCATACTATATATCCAAAATTAATTCATTTGTAAAGAACAAAGGTTAGCCTGAAATGATACTTTATCAAAAACCTATACCATATTATAAACCTTAAGAAGAGAAATTTTAATGTGGAGAAAATTTGACGGAATTGGCAGATTTTGCAAAATTTCACCAAATTAAATCCACGCCAAACATAAAAAAAATCCGCATTGCACCATATTAAATCCACACAAAACTTTACAAAACCAGCGTTCCGCCAAATTAAAGGTCGATATTGAACGAAATACTTGCGATATAATAATTGATGATGAATTGCCTTTTGTAAATACTCAAGTTAATGTGAAAAAGTAGTTTTAACGCACTAACTAATTATTGTTTTTTGTCCCTCATCAATTTAAATCCATGCCAAACTTAACAAAATCAGCGTTCAGTCAAATCAAATTCACGCCAAATTTATCAAAATCAACTTTCCGACAAATTAAATGTCCATTACGAGCGAAATACTTGCGATATAACAATTGACAATGTAAGAGCATGGTTTATGTTGTATTTACTACAGGCTGCAATATTATTTTGTGTGCTTGAGTTAACATTTTGCAGGTATAAAGCATCTAAGAAGTGTCTTTGTGTATACTCCGTATGAAGTTTTAAGAAGTTTTAAGAAGTTTCTTTGTCTATTCTTTGTGAGCACAATGACACTTATGAAATGAAATCAACACAATTCTTTAAAGCATATTTACAGGTATAAAGCTTCTAAGAAGTGTCTTTGTGTATACTTTGTATGAAGTTTTAAGAAGTTTCTCTGTCCATACTTTGTTAGCACAATGACACTTCTCCTGAACGTAAAGCACATTTTGCATGTAAAATAGCTTCTAAGAAGTGTCTTTGTGTATACTTTGTAAGCCCAATGACACTTATTCTGAAATAAAATCGGAATAATTTGTAAGGGCCATTTTGCTGGTATAAAGTTTCCATTACAGAAGTAACAAATGCCAAAAACTCTATATTGATCTGTTCGCTTGCAAAAGATTTTAACTTTTCTAAGCAGCTCAATTTTGATCTGAGTAATGGAAAATTGTTTTAACAAAGTGGAAAAAGATTTCATTTTTGTTTATTTTTTGAAAGGAAAGGGTTCTTTATTTAGCCAACAGTATTGCTTGGGAAAACTATTTTTTTGTTTTCTCTTTCTGGTCCTCTCAGTATGTAATTTCCACCTCAAAGAGATTACTGCATTAAAATTTATTTTTTGTGAGATGAAAGAACGCATAAAAGTAACATTAAAAACACACTTCATACATGCCGCATATTTTGTTGTATACAAAATTAAATCATGGACATTTCATGGAACGAATTTTCACAGACGAGGCTATGCAATATCCATTTTTCGCAGGAACTTACTTTTGGGGAATCACCGTTTTTAGATTTTCAAGCATCCCTAATATTTCATTATGTTTTTTGGAAATAAAGGAAGTATGACATAAAAAAGTACTGTTTTTAGGAGTAACAACAAAAGCATATTTTGCAAATACATCTTACGCTATTAAAATAACACAAAATTAGCTCTGATCCATTGAGTTAAAATTATATAATTCCTTTTACTGGAAATATTTGAACAATAAATTTCACTTATATTTTCATACCCTCATAATATAATCCATCTATCACAACCATATAAAGAGCTAGATATAAGCACTAACATGATCATTTTTAGTTCATACTGAGCTCTATATAGGTTATTCGAGCACATAAAATTATAAGCATGACAGCATAACAAAAAAAAACCAGGTTAACTTTGCAAAGACACAAGAAAAAGAGATTTAAAAAATGCCTGGATAAGTTGAAACCAGTAAAAAATTACTTTACTAAGAAGTGTTGTAAAATTAATTATTGGAAAATATATTTTTAGTGAAATAATTTTCATGTATTAACAACCTTTTACTAGTAAAGTAAGCGCAATCCAAAGTAAGTGTAATTAGAAAGTAAGAGTGATCTGAAAGTAAGCGCAATCAAAAGTAAGTGCAATCCGGTAGTAAGCATGATCCAAAAGTAAGCGCTATTAAAAGTAAGTGTAAGTTGAAAGTATGCGTAATCTGAAAGTAAGTGCAATCTGGTAGTAAGCTAAATTGGAAAGTAAGCGTTATCCAAAAGTAAGCCTAATCAGAAAGTAAGCGTAATCAGAAAGTAAGCATGATCCCAAAGTAAGAGCAATCTGGTAGTATGTAAGGGTAATTCGAAAGTAAGCATAATCCGAAAGTAAGCACATTCCAAAGTAAGCGCAATCTAATAGTAAGCGTGATTCAAAAGTAAGCGTTATCCAAACTTAAGCGTAATTCAAAAGTAAGCGTAATCTGAAAGTAAGCGTAAACAGAAAGTAGGCGCAACCTGATAAAAAGCGTAATTCAAAAGTAAGCGTAATCCAAACGTAAGCGTAATCCAAATAAGCATAAATCCAAAAGTAAGCATAATCCGAAAGTAAGCGTAAACGTTCCATGAAAGTAAGTCTCGAAGAAAATCTGATTTTAAGATAAATTCTGCCGAGTATGCAGGTTTTGCATAAACACCATTAAAGTTATATGCGTTTTTGTAAAGTCCGGGGGTGATAAAAATGCAACTTTTCACAGTAATTTTAAATGTGTATGCGACCTGCATTTACAGTACCTGTAAACTGGGCAGAAATTGGGTGATCATAAGATGCTTGATAATTCTAAATCAAAATATTTGATTCCTTAATGATTTTCATCCTGCGAAAGTGATACGAAAATCAAATTAACCCCCGTTTTCAGTTTTTCTTGTATTAATCGCTTGCTAGTCATTAGATTTTATTAAAAAAATATATAGATGATCAACCTAATGATATGTAGTTAAACCAAATAGAATTTGCTACTTTTACATGTGTTTGAGTGATTTTATAAAATAACAAAGTCGCAACATTAGCCCCAAGCGCTCGAAATAACTTTTTGTAGGTCAACAGTCAACGTGATCAGGGAAAATGAATATACGGCGGTCAAATGAAAATTCTGGCAGTCACATTCTTTCTCTAGATATTCTGGCTTAAAAAATGTCACATACCATGGTTGGGTGACGAAGAAAATTCTCCACTTTCGACCCTTGGAAACAGCCTCTAAATCATTTCCTGATAATAAATCTACAGTGGCAGATGTAGAAGTTTGAAAATAGTAGGCAAGTGCCTACGAAGAAGTATAAAACCATCGTTATTTATTTACTAACTGACCGGTCAAGATGATCAGCATTTAAGAAATTCCGGCGGTCAAATGTTATATTCTGGCGGTCAGTGACCGTTGACCGGCTGTTATATCGAGCGCTGAGCCCCGTATCAGATATTTTATAGGCTAATATCAAGCCAATGACGTCATATGAAGACAATTACCATAATTTTCGTCGTTGTATTTTCTACCAGTTATGTCCAAAAATTATAGAGCTAATAATACCCTCTTGTTAACGCACAAAACAGCCTTCGTGGCGTGAGTAATTCGAAAGTAAACGTAATCCAAACGTAAGCGTAATTCAAAATTAAGCTTAATCTAAATGTAATCTTAATCCGAAAGTAAGCTCAATCCAAAAGTAAGCGTAATTGAAATGTATGTAAGCGCAATCCGAAAGTAAACGTATTCCGAAAGAAAGAAATATCCAAAAGTAAGCGCAATCCAATGAAAGCGCAATCTGATAGTAAGCGTAATCCTAAAGTAAGCATATACAATCATTTTCTGAAGTTAACGCCCTGCAAATTTAATCTTCACAAAACATAAAACAAAATCATTCCTTGCGACGTAAAAAATATTAAACAAATAAAGATTGCTTTATATGTGCTTTTACAGTAAGCATTCTGATTTTCTCGGTAATATGCTTCCAAGCAAAGTAAGCTTTTATCACACAAACATATTAACTGAATAGTCTCGAAGCATGAAAGACACAATTCAAACAACAGTGGCTCTGGTATACGTTTGGCTTTAATTAATCATAGCTAACTTAACTATTTTCTGGCCTCCCTATCAATTTTAGGTACGATTACATTATGATTTTTATCATCAAGATGAAATAAAAGTGATAGCCAGGAGGGCTAGCACCTAAATGAGTTATTATATAGGTATATATTAAAACTAGCCTGAAGAAGAGTCACATTTTTTTAGTCTAGCTAACCAGCCAAAGCTTAGAATAGAATACATATAGCCAGCCAGCATCAGAGGAAAATTTCAAATATCGTTAACAATGACAGAGGGGCAGAGCTTGATAGCTACACACCACAAAATGACAACTGACCCTGTGTCATATTTAGTCAACAGTACCTGGCAGTACCATCATATACACCACACTGAAAATAGCACACAATATGATGCACTGCCCCAGCACTCAATTTAAACCCTACTGTCAATAGAATATTCCCAGCAAAACACACACATAACTCCCCATTTTCAAATTCCCTGATGTTCTCTGTTTTGGCGGAGACTCTTTACGGCGAATCCGTCTCAAGTCGCGTTTCATCTGTCACTTCAACTTTCAAATTCTTCAAGCAGGGTCTATTTTCAAAATTATATGCGCCATTATGATCCAATTCAAATGGTTGAACGCAAGACGTTGCCGTGGTGAAAAATTCGATTACGCTGGTCTTTAAAATGTTGTTTTTGTTTGAAAACCCCGATCCGGCCATGGTTCTTAAACATCTTTTCTAAAAACAAAGAACGACCTTGTTTCTGTAAGTTTCGCGTCGCCAGTTTTAGATATAACCCTGGCATATATATATCTTTGGATAGAACGAACTATCCGCTACCAAATTCATTAAACTCTTGAAGACCACGTTTTCACAGAATAGAATTGTGATAATTCTTGTCAGTCTACACCCACAAAAAACGGTAAAAAAGGCAGTTTTTTGACCATATCTCGAAAATTAGTACCACGAGTACCCCCCGAGGTTTATGTTTTGAATAAAGTGTTACAATACCAACCTGGATGCCAAATATCTAAGCATTATGATTTATTTTAGCGACGAGATCTGTAAAAAACCATACAAAAGTGTGGTCTGCTCAAGGGGTTTTCCTGTCTCACAAAAGGAATATCGTGCACTGAAAATCTTTCCATATTTTGAAGGTGAAATATGCTAAATTTGATATGTGGTTCTGACCAACTGACTGTAATTTCAAAAGTAGAAGTTGTGTATCCCTGAAAAACTTTCAGCTTATGGGAAATATATCTTTACTTATTGTTGAAAATTAAAGTTTGAAATTGCTTAAGAAGTTATTACAAAAATGCCAGAGGGGGAGGCATAATGCACATTGTGATCAGTGATCAATGATCAGCTCATTGTAACGAAATAAGACAGGTTGATTGATCTAAATTATTCGCTACATTTCATCGGCAAATGAGCGAATGTATAGGATGAGCGCCTACTATTGGGGGCACCCACTATCGGACTTATGCGGTAGTACTCCAGTGCTTGCACAAAGGTACTTCTTCTGACCAAAGATTGATGGATTTAACCCTAATAAGTCCAGGCTTTTTTTACACTCTTAAAGCCTGTTCGGGGGGGGGGGGGGGTGGCGGGCATTATGGCCCGACCTAGTAACTTTAGAACCAATAAATCTCAGCACATAAAACTTGGCACGAATGTTCACCATCCCATAAGGATTCACGTGAAGTAAAAAAATTATGATGACGTCATCATGTCGCCGATGACGACATAAACTTAGAAAATTGAGTAAAATCACCATGTTTGAATTCCGACCCAAAATTAGCAACAAAGGTTATTATTCTCTTCAAAACACTGTAATAACCATGTATTAAGATGGAGTTATCAATTTCATATCTTTCCAGGCACTTTAGCATACGTTAAACCGGATTTCCGGAGAAGGGAATGCTTTCCGGAAATCTTCCGTTTTGCCGGAAAATATTCCGGAAATGGAAAAAATTCGGAACTCAAAATAATGGTTAGGTTAACAGATGTTCATGTGTAAAGTTTCAAGCCTACATCTTAAATATTAAACGAAATACAGCAATTACAAGGTTAAGAAATTTCTGAGGGAGTAGTGCAGTAAAAAGTGAGGTGGTTTCAAACTATAGCCAGTAATTTCTTAACCACTGATGATATAAGAATGAAATTTTCTGAGATAACATAATATAGACATATGATATTGATTGACATCTTTAGTAAGCGAAGACGGTGTGATTCTCTATCAGAAATTTGTAGGCAAACCCTAAAAAGATAAATATCCTTGTACATTACATTGTTATAAGATTTTCTTTCCTTGTACATACTGCAAGTCATTCACATTTTTAGTATTTACGTTGTTTAAAAAGTATACAAAAATAACAGCATTTCGAAATGGCATTTTGCTACGTTTAGGTGAGAAGTTTCATAGACTTATGAAGATGGAAAAAGAATGCATGAATTCGATTATCAAGCAAGAAAACGTTGCCAAAAATGAATCGAATGCCAAAATATTATATGATATAACAGATAAGTAAGTTGTTGATTTTATAATGGTTTATTTATCATTTTTGATATTTTCCCTATATGTATAAAGTTCATTTTGAAAAGGACACAAAGAGACGCTCCTGAATAACACTCCTAAATTTAAATTGATGCAAATTTCTATACGATTTTTGGATGGTCACTTATGTAAAGAGAAAACACGAGATGTGATCATTTTGAATACATATCGTTACAGAACATTAGAAAAATATAACTTAATTTTCAAATCAAGGAGTTTTCCGTCAAATAAAATGATTATAAAATCATTGTTGTTGGCAATTATCTATTTTAAAATTGGGTAATAGTTAGACACTTATTTGATACGAATACGATACTTTTCCAATCTGGCGATGTTAATGCAGAAAAACATTATATGACAGGAGCGAGATTCGAACTCGCGCCACAGGAGTGACTGGTGCCTAAATCCTTATGTATGAATACTTTTATTTTTTATTTATTTTTTATTTATTTCCATTATTTATAGTTGATTTTACAATAGTTCAGATTAATTGACTAATAAACACCAAAATCGTTAGAAAAAAATACTAATAATTATCTATCAGCATATTTTGCACTCACATAAGTCTGAAAGGTTAAGAGTTTTGAGAAGCTCTTTAAACGCTCTTAGTGTGTGTACGTCTTTTACACTGTCCGGTAACCTGTTTCACAGAAGACTACCACGAAAAACGAAAGAGTTTGTGCCAATTGTTACAGTTCTAGCTTTAGGTAGGGATAACAGATTAGTATTCCTTAAATTATAAGGGACCTTCTTTTGAGCAAAAAGTTCCTTCATAAATGATGGATTGAGACCTTTAGTGGATTTGTATATCTCACACAGCATAACATATAGGTGAGTTTCATGAATGCATTTTGTGCTCACTATTTGCAACAGGTTCTCATAGCTTATATCATATTGACAAGTGACAACTTCTAAAGCACGTTTATGTACTGCATCAATTGACTGGCTAGAAGACATATTACAGTACATCCAGATTAACGGAGCGTATGTGAAAGTTGAAGTAATAAAGGAATTACATAATATTTTTGCCTGTGTGTCTGTTATTTTTAAAGTTTCCCAAAATTTTTGAGACTGGCAAAGAGTACCAAGTTGTACCAAGTACAACTATATAACTTGTTAAAAATATACATGGGACACGTGAAAATAATACTAAAATATGTCTCCACCTAAATAGCTTTGAAATAGTTCATCATGTTCTAGGGGCCTTAACTCATTCTTTAAAATTATTATTACTTTATATACAAAATAAATCCATGTTTAGAATTGCAAGACTCCAACAGACCTTGGATGAAACAATGATAGAAAATAAAGAACTTAAACAAAAATTTTCCGAACTGCTCATTCAAATGAATCTCGTCTAAATCGAATTGAACATCATGTCAAATCTTATAATAAACAAATCAGTAAAACTCCACTGGCTAATGCAATCAATGAAAATAACAATAGGAAAATATGGCGGGGCATGCAAGTTGATGGTGAAGTGGATGTAGTAGATTTTGTATGTACCAAACCTATTTTTCTTCTTCTATATTTTTTGGGACCGTCCAAAGAATTCATATCACAAATCTTACTATTTTCATTACAGAGGTTGTGTCATTTAGGTTTATGTTTATGTTTTCATTAATATTATTATTATAATAATAATAAAAAACATAAAGATAAATATAACGTCATCAGCCAAACAATGATGTTGCGCCGAATTTGACCACTATAATCATTTTTATATGCTGGGTACCAAATAATAGGGTTAAGAATTTAATTTTGTTGTGAATGTATAAATCATAATATGCCCATAAAATTTCATGTGTTGTACTTTATTTTTTTGTGCTTTTTGAGAAGCAAAAAGCGGGCCAAAGGCCTGCTTTGTAGTGTAGCGTTATTTGCCAAGATCATTATATATTTCACATGAGGTCTGAGAACGAGGTTTCTC
>JAUCNQ010029788.1:0-13419 GCA_032352715.1 Bougainvillia muscus | reverse complement strand
GGAAAAATTTAACCAATCACAGAAGCCATGACAGTTCATTTCGCCCGCAATGACTTTCCATGTAAACGTGTCCTTAGACAAAAACTGGAACTAAAGTAAAAACATTTTATGTAATACAGATCTTCTGATCTCAATTTTCATGCGGAGCCATATGTTTGATATATGGTTTATGTCCTAATTTATACATTATTTATCATTCCTTGATAGAATATATAAAATCTAGGATTGTCGAATTTAACACCAACAGCTAAAACTTGAGACAATCCGATTCAGATAATATGTGATTAATTGATATTTAGAGAGTTTAGAGATATTTAGCATTGTTCATTTTCGTTTTGAATGTGGTTCCATACTTAGATGCTATGTTATAAGCATTTACTTATTGAAAAGCGTTGGAAGAACTTCTTAGAGTTTCAGAGTTTCTCTAAACAGCCAAATAACCATATGTAATCTGAACACTCTATAGAAGAACAGTTTACCATATTGGGGAAAAAGAATAGAAGATAGTAACAGGTACCAAATTACTTCTGTGAAAGAAATTAAGAAATAAATTATTTGTTTCCTCATTTAGTTAAACTGTCTAAGCGCATTCCTGCGCGGGTCTCACGATTTTCATGTAGTGTTCATGTAGTGTTTTTTTACATAACAAATAAAATAAAATAAATAAAATAAAATGTAAAAATTGATTAAAAATAATTTAAAAGACCTGAAAAAAGTAAAATAAAATACATGGAAATAATAAAATATAAAGGTAACAGTTAATACATAAAACTTTTACCGAAATAACAATTTCAAATTATGGGATTGCTTTAGATCAGGTATTAGATCTTGATTAAATACTGGATGAAGCAACTGTGCCTAATTTCAAATATTAAAACCAATTTGTGACACATTATATGAGATGAAAATAAGACTTAATTAACTAAGTATGAAGATTTCTAAAAAATTATATTGTAAGTTTTAAAAACTGTTTTGCGATTAAACTCAGAAAAGTATTTTTTTTACCCATCCCTGTAAGAATTGAAAATAGTACACTAACGTATATTAACGTATTAAACTTTCTACCCACCACTTCAAGAAGTGAATATTCAATCTGGAAGCTATTTACATGAAAATAGTTAATAATTCTAAAAATGGATAAATGGTCATGGGCTTATGGGTAGGTAATTGTCTACCACGCCTGACAGGAGCCTGAGAAAATTTTTAGTTCCTGTCATAATAAGTGATATATTCAATAGTAAGCTCAAATAGGGCCAGATAGTAGACAGGTGGCGTTAAGTCAATAAAGCCTGAAGCCATAGGATGGATTGTCTTACTTCATATAAGTCTAATTTGTCAGAAGATTAATCTAGAGCTATAATTGAAGGGAATTGAATTCCTCACCACAGACTATTAGTTTGTTCGGTAAAGTTATCGTTAATATAGTCAGATGAATCTTACAAAACTTCATTCATGTACTTGTCGTTTGTAGAATGTACATAGAATTTTGCATATCCTGACGTATTTTAACAGTAACTTACTCTCAAAAAACTTTTTTTGTCAAAGCGAGTCAGAGTTCAACACTAATTCTTTTAGTTCTATTTCAATACTTGCATGTTATTCTGAATAAGAGTTGTTGCTTTTATTATGAACAATATAGAGCAAAAGATCGACCAAATTGTTCTTGAACGGGGAATTGAGGGGAAACTAACAACTTTAGCTTAAAATAATCATTTTGTTGTTCTAAACACATCTGTTTAAGTTAAACTTTCTAAAAATTTATAAATAGCCCAAAATTAGCAGTTTTTTCAAATCGAAATGGTTTCGACATGTTTAACACCTCACAACAAACGTCGAGATGACCTCTTCTTCGAAGTTATGGTACTTTCAACCTATATACCGCGATATATAATAGATCTATATTTGATGAAATAAAAAAATAAAATAAAATTATTGCCGACCGACCGAGTCAATTTATGCTTTAAAAATTACGCAGAACGAAAGATTAAATTGGTCTCGCCTGACTAAACACTTTTCACAAAGTGCAAAGTACCACACCTCCAAAGTATGTATTAATGTTATGCTTACATCGTAAAACTTGGCACATTGGAACAACATTATATGACGTCGTCATTTTAATAATGATGGCATTGTGTTGGCAATGACGTCATAATTTGGCATTTTCTGGTTCTTTGCTATTTCTATCATAATCAACGCCCATGGAGCGAACGGCAGCAGTGAGCAGTTGAATTATTACTATTTGACATAAGATAGGTGTAATACATTCAGAAATAAGTCTATACTGAATGATTAACTACGAGTTTTAAATTAATTATTTGAGGATACATGATGGGTTAATATTTTCAGAGGGCGTCTGAGCGCAAATGGGCGCAACTATTTTTATATTTTTTTGTGTTATAGTGTCGTTCATAAATAAATGTTAACAGATACGAAAGGGCATCTCTTAATAATGTATAGAACATAACTTATAAGCAAAAGTTCCTCATTGTGGTAACTACCACAGTGACGTCATTAATCTTAGATTATTGAAAACTTTAATTCCTTATAACTTCTTGTAAACTAAACAAAACTGGCTAAAATTTTGGAAAACATCATTTCTTTATACTAGAAATCGAAAAATATGAAAACATTTTTCCCCTCAATTACCTGTTAATTAACATAAAGCTTTATTTGATTCATGTTTGATTAGATTGTTTACTTAAGAAATATTTCAGAGTTACGAGAGAACAGGTGCTGGTAAGTGGTTACTCTCCTTCCTGTTGAAAATGAGAAGACCGCACAGCTGTCGTAACATTTTAAATGTCTTCGATTTTTCTCCTTTACATTATATACTCTATAATCTTTATGTCAGGGCTACTATTCTGCCCATGCCCAAGGCAAGGGCAATAAAGAACTTACTAACAATATGAACTTTTCGGGTTGTGCGAAGGTATCATAAAATAATGGTGTACCTTCTAAACCACATTCCACAATATCAAATTGAAACTCAAAAGAGCTTGTGGTAAGAGAGTGCGGATAGACACGGAGAAGTTGAGCATACAGTTTCTTGGGTAATGGAAAGTATTGAGTACCAGATTCAGATAAATAAAATTTCTAAAAATAAAAAACGAAAAATATTTGGTACATAGCATAGTAAATTCAAGTAGCCCTCAGTTCTGTTAAAGAAATTGGAAGAAATTGCTTCATTGACTATTAAGTACTCAAATTCTGAATGTGCTAGCATATGACTGGATGCAATAAAAAAAATAAAAAAAATACATCAATAGATTTGTTTAATGAGCAAACGTATCTACTAAAAAGGAACGGGAGCATATTCCCATTCACACGATTGCTAAAAGATGTAAATAAAAGCATAAAAGTAGGACAGCAACCGATTGCTGATCAAAACAGTGTCATAATGCAGTGCATAAGCTCAAGGCCAGGTATTTTGATTGAAAATCGATAAGAATTTTGTAGGCGGTTCCTCACCATTTCAGTTCCATCTTTATTTTTTATTGTCAACCAGTCACTTGAAGAATGGTGTTGTTTATATTGCACTGTAAATTCTTGAGCCCCGTTCATTAAAGAACTACTAACTTTAAACATAGAAATCAACCTGAAATACTTCAAATTAATCTCAACAAAACCTCCGTTACAAGATTTCCATTTGGAATATGAAAATCTGATGTGTGCACCAGGATTGACATTGCCGCATCCAGAAGGTTGCGATTTTGTAAAAAATGAACTATCCAAGTTGAGCACAACATCTTCAATGTATGAAGCGCATCCTATAAAATGTTAAAAACCGAAAAAAACTGTTTAAAAGTAAATTTGTGTATTCAATTCAGCTTATGAAGGTTGATGGTTAATACCCCGACTACATCAATTAACCGTCAACTTGCATATACTAAAAGATTTAATCATTGTGTAATAATAGATACAGTTTTTGAATATTACAGAATTTCAATATTATTGTTAAAAATATTTAGGAAAAGACTTTCAAAACAACGTGAAGGAGTATCCACAAAATTCGTATGGGAATTCTTATCAATTTTCATACAAGAGTGTCTTTGTACAAAAACACTTATTCTCTGATGAAAATAGTATGATTTGCGATAAGAAGTTTGTGAGTAAGTCTACAAATGGTAGCATTTGTTTTCTAGTTCTACTAAAATACAACAGGTATTGAAGAAATATATCACACCTCCATACAAGAAAAATACTCTCTATGTAATGTACAGGTAAAACCTACCCGGATAAGTATATAAATTCAACTTTAATGGATTTCCCAGTGATATTTCTGATCCAGTTATATTGCGTAAAATAATCGTCAATGATGCACCATACTGGAAATTTGATGAGCCAATAGCTACATTGATAACTTTCTGCAACCCAAGCATTTTGTAACCATCTGAAAAAGATTTAATGGAAACTTTCCCTACAGAAGCAATACCAGTTTCAATATCTTTGTATTGACAAGCTGTAACAAAGGCGCTGTCTTTTCCAATGTAAGTATTAACCATAACATCAATACCATCAAAATCATCAGGAAGATATACTGTTGATAATGACACTGCAGCAGTCACTGTGGAACCTTTTGGTAAATCTATGCTTTGGATAAATAATGCAACTTTGTTTAGAAGACTTAGCTCGGATGAAGTATCACATTGGTCATCCATGACTTGAGATGTTGCTGTGATGTCATATATTTCTTTAATGCCCTTAGGTAATTCGAACACTAAACAAGAAGCTTACATAATTCAGTTGAATTTAATTTAGGATAGATAACTTGACATAGATCAGTCTACTGTAGATAAGCCCTAAAAGCACATAGTTTACTTATAAATAAGGACAATTTATTTATCCTGTACTCAATTACTGGAGTGAAACTTAAAAGATTGATAAAATGAAACTGACGATACGTTACCTTTAGAATAGAAGGACAAAGCTAATCCATCGTCACAAACAGATGGATCAACCAAACAGTCATCTGCATTGAATATTGACCTCCGTTTACGCACAGCCCTCGCAAGCTTCGGTTGCTCGCAAGCTCTGGTTGTACTAAAAACGTCAGTCAATGTTTTCCCGTATTGCCCTCCAAATTGGTTTGTATAGGGTTAAGGCAGACAGACGATAAATAGTAATATGTTTGTGAAAAAATGCTTAAAGATCGCCTCACCTTTAGAATTGAAGGACAAAGCTAATCCATCGTCACAAACAGATGGATTAACTATACAGTCATCTGTATTGAAAGGCAATGTTTTGAACGAAGTAAACATTGCTTGGTTAATTTCAACACCATCATTTTTAAATGTTACTTCACTTGAGTTTATGAAATTATGAAAGAATGTCTGATCTTCCACATCACCATTTTTTAATTGCCAGTAATGATCAGCTATAATGATTAAGATAATTATATACTCATTTCATGTCTGCAATGGCTGTATTGGATTTTAATCTCAGGAAGATTGTCTTTACACACCTTTTGCATTTTAAAAGGTTGTATTTATCCACTAAAGTTTAAAACAAATATTTTATAAGGAATTTTTGCGACAATTAGTATGCTCAACTTGACAAACATAAAAACCGTTTCAAAATCATTGTTATTTTGTTCAAAACTTTTTCATCAAAAAATGGTATGAAAATACCCTGTGACTTTTCATCAAATTTATCTAACTACAATCTCTCAAATTTTTGGGACTGTAGGAAATATGGTTTTCAAGTTATAGGTCATTCGCCAGATCCACCTATTTTTTCATCCCAGAAATGCCTCTATATTCCAAAAAACGACAAATAGGCATAACTTCAGTTAAAATCAATATTTTGAATTGAAACTTGGACAGAATACTCAATTACCGAAGTTCTTCCGATTGAATAAGTTATTTCCCCGATTTTCTGAATTTCCCCGATTTTGGTATTTTTGGGGAACTTCTCGGGAAAAATTGGCATTCCAGGCATAATTTGTAATGTCCAGTACTTTGGGGAGCAAAAACCGTACAGAGATAACAAAAATCATAATTTAAGCTGATTTTATGCTTTTTTTTCTGAGACACACTTTTTGAAAGTTTGTGATGACGTCATCAAAAAATGCATGACGTCAGCAGATTTTTTTTTTAGAATATTATATGTGTGCCAAGTTTCATTGTTATTGCTTTAGTGGTTTGAAGAACACAAATAGAACAGTCCCTATAGAGTTAAGGGATCATGCGTAGAACTGGTACGGAATTTTCAATCAATATTCATTCAAAAGTAGTGTCTATGTGCATACTCCAAATCATAATATGATTTATGATACGAACTTTGTCGACGGTTGTG
Organism: Bougainvillia muscus; assembly: GCA_032352715.1. Lineage (NCBI taxonomy): Eukaryota > Metazoa > Cnidaria > Hydrozoa > Anthoathecata > Bougainvilliidae > Bougainvillia > Bougainvillia muscus. The sequence goes on along the minus strand of JAUCNQ010029788.1, from coordinate 7,125 downwards.
TAAAGACAGTTCTGAATGAAAATTAATAGGAATGAAACAAATATTTTAAACGGTTTGAAAGAGATGCAATCTGTTTGGTACATGTGTTTAAAGGTATATATGCTTCTGTTACGAAATATATTATTAACGGTTACTGAAATGAATCTGTTAAGATCTGTACACAATTAATTTATATAAGATCCCACAATTTTGAACAATACGTTATAGTGTTTTTGCACTCTAATAAATAATAATAAACTCCAGTAAAGCATTCAATTCTTATCAAAGGATACAGCGCAGTGCAAGTAACGTTATCTTTTATTAGTTCCTCTTCTGTTTTTGCAAGATTTTCTTATATTGTGACACAGCAACAATTGCAGAATACTCACGAGTTGCGTAAGAAACAGCATACAGCTCCATTTTGATGTATGGATATTGCAAACTTGAAGGGTTGTAAGGATACAAACGAAAGTATTGTGACAGTAATGGATACTTGAAAATAAATCTTCTAGCTTCGCCATTTGATGGTTCCAAACGAATTATCTACAAAAAAATTATGTGACATGAAATAAGAAAAAAGACAAAGTTATAATACAGCATACGACAATGCCTTGCAATCTAAATAAAAACAACGTTGACACTTTTCCAGGCAGCCTTGGAATTTATAAAGATATAGCAGCCTCAAAATAAAAATAAACCAATATTTGTTGCAATAAATGAATGTATCAAAAGAAACGATGGCTTTGACAGCTATATAATGAATGATTAACAAATTAAATAATATAAATTAACAAATAGTTTTAGACCAGGCGTATTTTGAGGTAGGCACAACCTTTATAGGGACAAATTTCTATCATGTTCCCAAGTAAGATACATCATTGTAGCTTGGAAAAATCTGAGGTGGGATGTCTGGGGAGGTGGCATTGCCGAGAAATCGACGAAAACCTGTTTTTTTTATTCATTATTAGTGCAATTTGACCTACAACCATAAAAATGACAAAATGTAACCTAATTTTCAAGAAAAACCATATAGTGCATTAGAAAGCTCTCGAAAAACTATATAGAAGACTATTCAACAACTAACGCACTAACTTGAAGTCATTTAGAGATTTTTTGGGTTGGAGTTGTAGCTTTTGAATGCTTTTGTCCAAAAGTTTGCAAATATGGCATCTTTAACACAAAATATCTCTAAAAGACTTCAAATTAGAGTAATAGTTGCTGCATAGTCTTCTATAAAGTTTTTCGAGAGCTTTCAAATGCACGATATGGTTTCACCTTAAAATTAAGTTAATTTTTGCTATTTGTTCTGAGGGAATATGACAACAATCAATAAAAAAATGTTCAGAAAATAAGAATGTTCTGGTTAACCACCTGAGCTATTTTTTATGGGCAAATAATTACTCCTTCTACAGTTTAAAGGCGTTCTGAAAAAATTAGGTTCTATTGGGTTTACATTAACAAACTTTTCCTTCTTCAGAGCATTTCTTACTTCACAGCAGTTTTTCATTTCTAACTTTTTGGAACATCTTGTCTCCAGTGATTAACAAACATCCTCAGAAGATGTTCTTTCAGAAAATATTTCTTCAACTAACAAAAATACTAACATTAGTAGACTACTGTGCGGTTGGCATCTTTCTTTAATGTCATACCCCCATATCTTTTCCTTACAGAATGTTTTTTATAGGATAAGCACATACCTTGGTTTCTCCTGATTCTGTATAGGCTTTCATTGAGCTTGCACCAGAACCATAGTAAACAAAAAACTGGTTTGTACTAGTTTCACCAACATCAATCTGTTGTTGAATATCCATCATTATAATTTTTCTTTTTTCTTGTAAATCGATTTGTATGTAACGATTCGGATTAGAAATTGATTGATGGTCACTATCTTTTGAAGGTAGCCATCCATTCTTAATTGCAGAATTAAAGCGAATACCAAACTTATTATAGCTGTTGGACGTGGTTGATATAGCATTTTCTGCCAGTAAACCAGTTTCCAAACCAACTGCAGAAACTACTTCTAAAAAGAAATGCTTGTAGATAGTCGCGAAAATCTGTTACTTAATTTTGCCTCGCAGTTTTGGGATGTTTTCGGAAAGTTTGTAACAATGCCAAATATATTTCTATATCTAGAATTTACAATCCAAGTGTAAGGGTACCAATATCACTACACCATCAACACCCATTTCTGATATAACGCAGCAAAGTTAACCTTATTAACTCGGAGGGGGGGGGGGGGGGGGGGCCAAAAAGCCCCCCCCCCTAGACGGATTTTTTAATAGCCCCCCTTCCTGATTACCATAAGGTTATTCATTTTTGCGAGGATTAACTTTTGCGAATTTTAGGTAATTTGGAATAAATAAGTCAATGCAAAACCTTGGGATTCAGACAATTCCCAAATATAAATCCATGCAAAAACTGAGAAAAACTATTATTTATTAATTTTATATTTTTTTCTTTATACTACGGCAAGAGACGTAAAACATAAAGTAAAGATACAAAAGTGGCCTGTTAGCAAAAATTAATTCACACATTCTTCTGGAAAATCCCCCCTTCGCAAAAATAAATCCACACAAAATGCGCCGAAAATCAGACTCGCATAAATAAGTCCATACAAAAATTTATCACCTTTAAGTATCTTCAATAACATTTGAAATAATAGATGTGCCGCCTTGCAATTTTGCCACTACTTACTTGAGCATAAACCTATTTTATATCTGGTTACCAACTTTTTGTTCAGGGAGCCTACTAATTTGCCTAACAATTACAGGTCATCTATCAGATTTCTCATGTTCCCGTTGAAAATTCTGGAATATTGGGAAGACTGTATTTCCTAATGTACCAATCATCTGAGGATGAAACTTAGCGCATTGTTATATGTTTTATAAGAAATATTCGAAAATACTGTAATATAATGTAAACCTTCAGGAAAAATTGCAGAGTGAATTCGACCGTGAAACCAATGTGGCACCAACTGTTTTTACCCAAAATGTGTTTGAACATTCTAGGACCCTTAACTTTTCTTCCAAAGTGCTGAAAACAGCTTTTAAATTAATGTAAATCCAGTATGATAATTTCACATTATTAGACGCTAATTATGGCGTCATTAGCCTAAAAATCATGCCATGCGAACTTTGACCACATGAAAAACTTTTTTATGTTTTGGGCAGCACATGTGCGAAGTTTCATTAGTTTAGCATTAGTGGATCATGGTATTCATAAGGGGTTAAATAGGCCCCCAGGTTTTCAGTGTCAGATAAAGTCCTGGGTTAATAGGGTTAAGACATTGTTACAATTAATCACTTTTAACGATTGTTAATTATTAATTATTTTTGCATAAATACATTCATCAAGTTGAAAGTAATATAATACCAAGTTTCATAAAAAAAATTGTCTCAAAATTATATGAAAATGGAACAATTTGTAAAACCTGAACAGAAACAAACCTTGTGACCAATATGGACAACCGTAAACTTCAAATTGAACCGCAAATTCTTCTTCAATTTCATTGTACGGCGTGAATGTTATTATCTGGGTTAATACCAAAGTATCAAATTTTATAAAAATTTCCCCAGCACTTGTATCAAATACCTAGAAGACAAATAAGAAACATTAAGTAGATAATAACACTGATCATCATATTTAGTTTAATATTTGTTATTTCGCATTGTGAGAGTTCTGAATCAAACTTCTGTTCTCCAACCAGAGGACTGCATGTTTGAATTGATGTAGGGAACGTCTACAAAATTCATTCATCAATGGTATCTGAATATGAGTATGCTCAAAGACACTCCTTCTTGGTAGAAATTTATATTAATCCCATTTGAATTTTGGGAACGGTCCTTTATATCTAGCCTTTTTATTTTAACACGGATTTACTGTAGATAAAACAGCATATGTACTAAAATATTTTCACAATTGAGCTATGTATGAGATTTTATATTTTTAAACGAATTATTTCTGATACCTTTATATTTCCATCACTTTCTCTAACAAATTGTTGATGATCGACACCACCATAAGTTACAAGAACTTTTGACAAAGGTTTATCTTTAGCTGATCGAATAACAAAGCCACTGACTTGTTGATAGCTTTTAAACGTTACATCCCAACTACCTTCTGAATCTTTATAATATGTTCCACACCAAAATTTTTCGGAGCTGAATAAAATCTTTTGATTACGACCAGATACACATACATTGTTTCCCGTCAAAGAAATAATTGATGACGAGGATGATTCATAATAATCATCATCGATTGCACCAATTTCCAACCCAAGTGGTGTAATGCATGCTAAAATATCCAAAGTTTTTAGCTAAATTTTCTGCTCCTGGAATTGTATTAACAGAATGTTATATACATAATTAATTTTGACTACCTTAAGAGGAGAAATTTTCCGTCAAATCAAATCCACGACAAACATAACAAAATCAGAGTTCCGTCAAATTAAATCCACACTTAAAGGAGAACTATAACGTCAAAAACTTTTTCACCTTAAAACACTCACCAAGCCTTATAAATTCGATCAGCGTAACTTATTTTGCTATTCTTTTTGCTATTTGGACCAAAAATAAGCTTTTTCTCTCCCCTACGGTATCTGCCATTGGAGCAGAATTTGTGTTGGCTACGGTGATATTATCTGGTATATGTGACGTCACATGCTCATGTGCGTGAAGCAGTGCTGCTGTGAAAGAACATAAATAAGCTATGAGTTTTGATCTATGCCGATAAAGCATAGATAAACTTGTACTTGGAAAAAAACAAAAGATAATTTCAACGATGTTTAGTTTAGTCATGAAAGTTTTGACGTCCTTGTAAATTATAAAATTTAGATGTTAAAATTCAGGCTTATAAACAGTTTTAAAAAACAATAAGGGTCATTAGAGATATGTACATTTAAAAGAAATCTCATAGGGTTTGGATTCCTGATAGTTATACATAACTTATAGTCAGCTGATATTCAGCTTTTCTATTAAATGTTCAGAAAACCAATTATTTTTGTTTCAAATATAATTTCTCTGTAGCTATTACAGTGTTGTGTTTATAATATGTATGAGCATAAAACGTCACGTTACTATAGAAACATAATTAATACTTTCAGTTTTAAAAATTAAATGGCCACTTGCATTGAAGAATATTTGTGTACAAAAAGCTCGGTAACTCGCATTTTAAAGGTTTTCAAGAGATTTTTCTAGAGAATTGCTACATATGCTCAAATTGCCATAAAAAACTGCCTGGCAAAATATTTTTTAGAAGTTAGTTCCCCTTTAACAAAATCATCATTCCCCCAAATTAAATACACGCCAAATGTATCAAAATCAGCGTTCCGCCAAACTAAACATGAATTACGAATGGAATACTTTCGATAAAATAATTGAACAATGTATCAGCATGGTTCATAAAATCAATTTACAAGTTTCTGTATTAGATATATATGTTTGTTCTTGTGTGATTACTGTTAAAAATCAGTTTTAAAGTATTAACTAGTTATTACTTTTTATCACGCACCAAATTAAATCCACGCCAGATTAAAAAATATCTTCCATTCACCAAATTAAATCCATGCCAAATTTAGCAAGACTGTCGATCTGCCAAATTAAATCCACGTCAAAATTTCTCCTCTTAAGGCTTTGAGGGCTTTGGTTAGAAGTTTGTTTCCCAGACTTCAACTAATTCATACAACAACACTTTCAGACATTAAATTAAGTTTTTAGAAATAAAACTTGTCCTGATGACACAAATTACAAAATTTTCAAAAAAAGTCTACCATTTGATTAAATTATTTTTCTACAGAGCTTTCGAAAAACTTTCAAACAATACTTACAATCAACATTTATTGATGAGGATGAAGTATTATAAAAGAAAAGAACAAGCAGAAGCAAGATCTAAAATAATAAACAGATAAGCTTTGCTTATTCAGCCCTATTTCTACAGTGTAATATGCGTCTGGATTTAGTTGTTTGAACTCGTATACGTATGTAGAAGTTTCATAAGGGTCCCTCTCAAAAATTCACTTAAATTCGCTTCACAAATCGCTTCATTTTCACCTTAGATGAATCTGAGATGAAAATTGACACGAATGAAGCGAATCTGCTAAGCAAATATTGACGGTCCCTAAGTATATGAATTGTATTCGTTTCTAAGACAGAGCCTAATAAAGACGACAAAGGAAGAAAGTAGATAAAAGTTTAAACAGATATTATTTAATTCAGGGTAAACCGTTTGGTGCATACCAACCAAAAACTCGTACTAATTTTAATTCAGCAGAATTTATATACACATATATAACATATGCACAGAAAATAAAACTTGCTTTTTAAATCGTCAATCATACTTAAGTAAAAAAAGTTTTTAAGAAGTAACGTCAGAAATGAGGGTTCGTCTCAAATATTTGCTTCATGAATCGCTTCATTTTCACCTTGAATGAAGTGTTATTGTATGCACAATAACAGTTCATCTGAGATGAAAATTGACAGAAATGAAGCGAATTTATAAAGGGAATTTATAAAGCGAATTTTTGAGACGGTTCCTAATGCCATTGCATGGTTTTAAACGTCTAAAACTAATCGGAATAATAATACAGAAGGAAAAAAATATTTACAAATTAGTAATAAAGTTAATAATCCTGAAACAATAATAGAAATGTAAATAAATAAATAACTAAGAAAATACCATGTTTTTAGTATTAAGTTTCATTTTCATTTTCTTTCTCATTATTTTTCATCACATAAAATTCCTTCAAATTAAATTCCATGGTTAGTAATCTAAAAATCTATAAATGATATAACTTTTCTTTCGGTAAAAATAAAGAAAAGTAAATAAATAATATATTTAAAATGATGTAAATAGCCCTCCTACTGTTTAAAGTCATACCTAAACTAGATTAGATATCATCTTCATGCTGTTACTGTTACTGATGTTTTTTAAATAATAAAGCACTAAAACAATTTTTTTAAATATATTTATAAACATATACAAAGTATATTGTTTGGGGCCATTAAAAAGTTACCATTAACGATGATATTTACGTATTAACGACGTTGCACAACATTCGTATGGAAATTCCGGAAGCAGCCATCTGTACGTGTTCTTCAAATTATGTGTTCGGGAAATATTTGAAAAATTCCTACAGAAGTGTCCTTGGTG
>JAUCNQ010029677.1:0-13422 GCA_032352715.1 Bougainvillia muscus | reverse complement strand
GGTACCAGTTTTACAAACACGGGTAGTACAATAGATTTTAATGCGTTGTCTATCTTTCCCTTTTATATATCTATGATCTCAGCATAGATATATTTCTGATTCTTTGGGCAGTCGATACGAAAAGTTTCGTGAAGCGTGAAGCGTGGATCACTCGCAAACTTCATCTGGACATTTAGAAGCCTAAAACACGGTTAGGTGGCATTAAAAGTTTGGCATTGCTTAATTTCAACAATGCTGGAATAGGCTTTATAATTTTAATATGAAGGCTTTAATTTCTGTCTTATTAAAAAAGAACAGAATTTAGTCCAGTATTTTTTTAATTACACTCAGCATGTGATCTTAAAGTTGGCTGGAAAACTTCAGCCTAAGATTGTTTTTTGATTGTTCTTAATTTTAGCACATTTCAGTCTCAAGGTTCTTATAAAATATAAAATAATTCTAATATAAAATATAATACTAATCGATCATCAATCGAAACGAACCCCACAATATTATGATTCCCGATTAGTGTTCGATTGTGTTCGATGATCAGTGTGATTACTGTTCAGTTACAGTCTGATAACTTTTGGTTATCGAACTATTCGATTAGTTACGTCTGCGTATAATAGACTAGCTAGCTAGCTGCAGGTATTAAATGTTTTTTTATTTTAGTTCTAGAATATATATATAATATCTCTACAAAAATATCGTAGCTAGGTACCTACATAAAGATTGTAAATATGAACGTGCTTTTTCATTGACACTTCTGAAAACGATCACATTACAATTCTAACATGTGAGAGAGAGACAAACAAAAAGGGCGAGGGGGTTCTATAAAAAAAATTTGAATTTAGTAGAATAGTTAGCTAAAGCTGGCTAGCTAGCTCATTAATTCATAACTGACACTCCCTGAAAACAGTTGAGCATGACCATGAGGCAGGCAGATTCATTGGTTCAACCAAAAATACCTAGCAGTTCTCTCTACTCTCCTCGGTAAATGGCTAATTGATATGTGTAAATAGCAACCTACCATATTGACCATATGTGCTGGTGATATATTTCCCAGAAACAACTAGAATCATTCCACAACTATAGCTAACTAACACAACGGCACATGTTATCTTCAGCTGCGCCACAAGATAAATCCAGACTCAACCATGGGGTAAACGTAATCGATTTGCGTAGCCTGGACCACTGAACATTTTTTTGTTAACACACACATACATACATCCGCCGCCTAAAACAAACCTCTCTGTTCCTACGGACCGAGCGGAACTATAGATATACGAATTTCAAAAGTCGTTCTCAGTGTCCTCATTCATTATTGGATTCTGTTAAATCGGTAAGGTATATATTTTGGCACAAAAAGTTCCTATTCGCTGGGTCCTTCCTTCTGATTCTTTGATACTATTGCTTGGCTACGCAGTTAGCTCATGATTTTTCTTTCCATGGTTATTAGTGCAATCAACGACGTTGAAAAGGAAGGACACACAACTGTGCGAAATCTTTTGTTCATAGCTCGACTCGGCACTCGGGTGGCGCATTACATTATATTACATTATTTAAAACGACTAGATTGACATGCGAGACGTTCCCTTTAAACTCGTTAAAACAACACATTTTATCAGAATTTAAATAAGTTTAGAGTAATGTCCTTTAGTGTTTGTGGCATGTTAAATTTATTTTTGTAATTATCTTATTTATTTTTAAGACAAAAGTCGTTCTCATAGGTTTGAATGAGTTCTCGCCTTACCGCAGATTTTATTTTAATTTTTTAATTTTTTTATTCTTTATTTATAGTTGGAAAAGGAAATAGTTACAAAGTACTAATTCTCGCCTTACCGCAGATTTTATTGTAATTTTTTAATTTTTTTATTCTTTATTTATAGTTGGAAAAGGAAATAGTTACAAAGTACTAATGTAGTCCAACTGATACAAAAAATTAAAGTTAAAGATCAATTGCTAGGAACATAGTTTGCAAGAGCAATATATGTTAACATCTTTATTCGCATTTTTAAATGCTACACACGATGTTAACTCTCTTACTCCATCAGGAAGTTTATTCCATGCTAGTGACGCTCTAAAATCAAACGAGTTAAGTACCGAGAATACAGAAGAAAAGCGATGCGCGCTATATGATCAAAGCAACGCCGATACATAAAGAAAATTGCATAGATTTCAATAGGCATTTAAATCGCAACGTTTTATGGTCTTGTACTCTTGACATTCTTGCACTCGCTGGGTCCAGGAGCCATTCCTTATTCCAGCAAACAAGTGTTCAAAAAACCTATGGAACATGTCCTGGACAGTTCAGCCTATCAAAAATGCTAAAGAGTTTCCATAGGCTAGGGACGTCAAAATGGATTATAAAGTGAGTGACTGTGAACTACCTAGGGTTGCTTGCATGCTAGTCATAGTCCTAGTCCCAGAAGGACTCTCTTAATATAATATCAAAATTATAAAATCTATCCTAGTCCCTAGAGTAATAAAAGTAATTAATGTAATGAAACACAACATCTCTCTTCCATCAACGTTTAGTGTGTGTACATCTTCCCATATCGCATAGTTAGGTTACCTGTTCGTGTTGATTGACGTATAGTGTCTGTGTTTAAATCACCATTGTCGGAAACGTCACTTTGGCTGTCTGAAGGCATAACGTCTATGGATGCATCATCCGAATCAGAGTCATGTTGGTACTTCTTTATCATAGACATGTTTCTCGTCAATATTTGACCATCTATCTTTCGTTTAACGACAATAGCTGGTCCATTAACGTTAGTTACATTGTATAAATCGTTCGACCAGTAGCTAGTAAGTTTATCTTTGCTACCAGAGTGTTTAACTAAAACAACATCAGCTTCCCTTAACTCAAACGACTTTGCTAGCCTTTTTGTATCTGCATAAATTTTCATCTTCGCTTTTTGAGTTTGATTACGTTGAATAGCATCTGCGTGACTTGGGTTGACTAACTTTGTTGGGAAAGCTGGCAGCTTGTCTCTAGCATTTCTAGAAAATAGAAGGAATGATAGAGTTTCACCAGTCGTACAACGTGGGGTATTTCTGTAGCTCAACAGAAAAGAACCCAATTCAGGTCTCCAATTACGTCCCTCATTTACTGATGATTGTATAGCTTTTTTAATAACTCGATTAATCCGTTCGACCTGTCCATTAGCGTGAGGCCAAAGCTGAATAGTTTTACGATGCATAATGCCATTAATCTCAAGAAACATTTTCATTTCATCCGATGTAAAGTGTCCGCTATTATCACTTTATCGAGTTTCTAGTAGTCCATGGACAGAGAAAATTTTAAACAATTTTGATATAACGGTCGCAGAAATCTAGAATAATAGTCAACCAGAACTAACAAAGTTTCCCCTGTAGAAAACGGACCACATAAGTCCACAGCTACAGACGACCAAGGTGATCTCGGCATAAGAATTGGAGAAATTGGAATCGGTGAATGACTTTCGGACGTAGTTTGACAAGAATGACACTTACAGATAAACGATGATACATCAAAATCGATGCGTGGCCACTAAAATTTCCTGCGTAGCCTTGCTTTGCATATAACGATTCCAATATGTCCTTCATGAAATAGTTTAAGAATAGACTGACGCAAACTGTTAGGTATAACGATTTTCTGATTTCGTATAATTACGCCATCATAAAAATGTTCTTTTCGCAAAATATAGTACGATTTCATATGAATGTTATTCTTATAAAATTTCCACCGATTGTTAATTATTGCATCACAAACACATTTTAGAATGGGATCGTTTTGGTTACCCTTTTGAATTTCAGCAACCTCTACGGTTTTGGGAATGACATTAGAGACGATGTAATTAGCAAATTGTTCAGCCTCATTTACTTTAATTGCGTTAAAAATTGGTTTTCTCGATAAAATGTCCGCAATATTGGTTATCCCTGGTTCATATATTAGTTTAAAATCAAATTCCTGAAGTCGTAATGATCAGCGATGTATACGAGTCGGCGGTTGAGAACAGGACGGTGAATAAAGTTTTAGTAATGGCTTGTGGTCGGTAACAATCGTAAACCGTAAACCATACACATAGTTCTTAAAACGTTCACAAGAAAATACTACGGCTAATGCTTCTCGTTCAGTTTGTGAATACCTACTTTCTACATCGGATAATGATCGACTGGCATAAGCAATTGGTTGATAATTGTAATTTTTTGGATCTTTTTGGAGAAGAATGGCACCCAAACTTTGTTGGCTTTTGGTTTCGAACGTAGGATGAAAATACGATAATACTGGTGCTTTAGAGATCAACGTTTTTATTTTATCAAAGGCGCTCTCCTGCTCCTCAGTCCACACAAAATCAACTTGCTGTCCAGTTAATCGTCTCATTGGTTCGGTAATCGATGCAAAAGTAGGAATAAATTTACTACAATACGTAACAAGTCCTAAAACACTTCGCATTTCACTTCTATTCGAAGGTGCTTTTATTTTCACAATAGAGTCTACCTTCTCAGGATCAGGAGAGAGTCCTTGTGAGCTTAAAATATGTCCCATATGTAAGTAATAGAGCTTTTTCCAAATTCGCATATCTTTAAATTAAGTTTTAAACCTTCCAGTCGAATTTTAGCAAAAATCTTTTTAAGTTGATGTAGATGATCATATGAATTTGTCGCGTTAGCAATGCTATCGTCACTAACATTAAAAACACCTTCAATATCATGGGTAACATTTGATAAAACATTTTCCAAGTATCGGTAGAGGAGTTTCGCAACTAACTGGATATATCTTAATACTGGAATTCTCAAGGGTAATTGTTTTTAAATTGTTCAGTTTTTTAAATACAACACGGTTAATTATGTTAACAGAACTGCCACTATCAATTAAAAATTCCATTGGGAGTACAATGTTAAGTGTAAATGATGTTTTCGCTAATGGGTTGTTGATGGTGAAACAATACTCTCCATCGGAGGATTCCATTTGTAAAGAATTCATAGTTAAGTTCTGAGCCTTTGATTTGCAAACAATAGCAAAATGTCCTTCTTTTCCACACTTCCGACAAATTTTGCCCTTTGTCACAGTGCACTTATTTACAAGGTGAGATGGACTCCCGCAGCGAAAACAATACTTATTAGGAGGAGAATCATACTTATCTTAAATTTTCAATTGCATCATGGTTGTCTGTATCGTTGCATTATGATAGCTTGTTTCTTAGCAATCTCCATAGCTTGTGCCTTTTCAACAACTTTTTCGAGGGTCAGGTTGGGTTCCTGCAATAGTCGACGACGTAAGCGATTGGAGAAGAACTTATCAATGAACTGATCTCGAATTTCGGTCTTAGGCTCTGTGAATTCACATGTTGAAGCGAGCTTACGAAGCCTTGTAGCAAAGTTGATGGATGGCTCGTTTGGTCCTTGCACTGCTTGACGAAATACATGTCTTTTAAAAACAATATTCTTCTTTGGCTCAAAATGCTTGTTAGAAAATCAAGTGCAGCTTTGTAGGCCGTACCTGTGTTTTCCAAATGCATAAGAATGTCTTGTACATCTGGGCCTGCACAGTTTAAACCTGAAGCTGTTAGGTAGAATTCGAAACTTTGTTTCTATTTTTTCCATCTTTGAGCTAGATTATTTTCATCATTAATATCGAAGTTCGCAATTTGTAAAAGATTTACTCTCGTCGCCATTGTAGTCTTGCATGCATGGTAGTCCTAGTCCAGAAGGACTCTCTTAATAGAATATCAAAAATATAAAATCTATCCTAGTCCCTAGAGTAATAAAAGTAATAAAAGTAATAAAACACAACACTACTGTGGTTAAATAGTTACAAGAGCTGCATGATAATAGTGCTAACTTGCAGAAAATGCAAGAGACAAACGTTTACTTGTAGAAACTGCAATATCAGGGTGCTAACTTGTAGAAACTGCAAGATATAGATTTTTACTTGCAGTTTTTGCAAGATGCGGATGCTAAGTTGCGGAAACTACAAGATACGAATGATGGCTTGCAGAAACTGCAAAATGAGAGTGCTCACAGAAACTCACAGAAACTGAGAGTGCTAACTTGCAGTTTCTACAAGATACGAACGCTCACCTGTGGTTTTTGCGATATTAGAGTGCTAACTTGCAGAAACTGTAAGATTAAAGTGCTAACTTGCAGAAACTGCAAGATTAGAGTGCTAACTTGCAGAAACTGCAATATAAGAGTGCTAACTTGTAGAACTGCAAGTTATAAATGCCAACTTATGGATGCTAAGTTGCGGAAATTACAAGATACGAACGTTCACTTGTGGTTTTTGCAAGATTAGAGATCTAGTTTGCAGAAACTGCCAGATAAGAGTGCTAACTTGAAGAAACTGCGAGATAAGAGTGCTAAGTTGCAGAAGCTGCAACATAAGAGTGATTACTTGCAAAAACTTCAAGCGACGAACGCTATCTTGCAGAACCTGCCAGATAACAGTACTAACTTGTAGAAACTGCAGGATCAGAGTGCTAACTTGTAGAAACTGCAAGATATAAATGTTAACTTGCAGTTTTTGTAACATACGGATGCTAAGTTGCAGTAACTACAAGCTGCTACTGCTAACTTTCATAACTGCATGATAAGAGTGCTAACTCACAGAAACTAAGAGTGTTAACTTGCAGCGTTTACAAGAAACGAACGCTAACTCACGGTTTAGAGTTTAAGATTAGAGTGTTAACTTGCTGAAACTGCAAGATAAGAGTAACTTAAGAGTAACTCTCACATTCACCGCCCAGGTGTATGTATTAATACAATTCTCCTGGGAATACGAACACAAACTTGCAGTTTTTGCAAGACACAAACGCTTCCAAACAAGATAAGAGTGCTAACGGGTATGAATAGCTATAGAATAAATTTAAGGATCAATATCCAAGCGAAAGCTTCAAATTTGAGCTTTAAATCCAACGTAATAAGCCATTACTCTAACTCTAAAGTTGCGAAACGCAAAACAAAAGACAGAATAGGGACGAAACTAACTGCGTTACGAGCTTAAGTTTCCTCAATAAGTTAATTTTTATTTTGTGCCAGGTTCTTCGGGAACTTGATTTTTATTTTGCACCAGTGTTCCAAATTAAATTATTAATGTGGACATAGCTTTTGGTTTAAAAGCAAGATGAAGAAGACTACATGTGTTACAAGCATATGTTTGCACAAAAAATTAATTTTCATTTGGCATAAGTTTCCTGAAGGATTTTTATTTTCACTTACATTTCAGTTTCCTCTAATAGCTAATTTTTATTGAAAACATTTAGACATTGTCACATCGTCAGTAGAGCCGATTGCTACGCTAATGACAAAGACTGAATGAAGTAATCCATTACAGTGGCAGATCCAGCCCTAGTTAGAGCAACACGATGGAGCACAAATATGTTTAATTCTTAATAACTTTATGTATGACAATGGGTCTTTAGAGACCCATTGTCATACATAAAGTAATTAAAATTAACGACTTTATGTATCCCTCTTACTGCCGTGACTAAGTAAAAGCATGCTCTGAATCCGCCTCTGCATTACCAAAAGATGCTGTTCGTAGAATGCATCATCTATTTGATGCAGGTTGCATTTTAGACACGTTGGACATATTGGACATAAGTCAACATTCCTTATAGCGAATTCTTACACGAGTTTCTGTTCGGTTGAGTTTTTAAATAATTATTTGAGGAGACCATTTTACTATTGACAAGAAAACGTTGATAGTTGCAGCACAGAGAACAAATAGTTATCAGAGAAAACTTCTCTAGTCTAGGTATCCTTCAATCTCTTAAATCAGAAAGCATTTGAGATCCTTCTTGTAGCATAAGGACTCTTGTTAACATTTCGTCTTAAAAAAACGATTTTCAAATTTGTACCTGTTGCAGGAATATTTTGAGAAAAAAATATTTAGAACCTAAGAATAGAATGAAACTTTTTTTAGAAAAGTCACAAAATTTAAGTTAAAATAACGCAGGCACAAAAGACTCCTAGTCCTTAAAGGACCCTCTACGCAGCACCGTTTATGTCTTTTTGATTTTGTAAGACGACGAGATGAAAAGGCTAGGGTGCGGTTGAGAACGTTTAAAGGAGAAATAACGTCAAAAATATATTTTTATGTTAAATCTGCTCTAATACTCCTATAAACCAACGTGTATATCTGGTATAGAGTAATAGAGTAAAACAATAAAATAATACTAACGGTTGCTGAAGGAATTTTGTGTGTTCGTTGCTGTCCGATTGACCTGTGCTTGTGACGTGAATATTGTTCATGGTTTACGATGGAGGAGACAGCAATCGGCTCTTTAATCCTACTAGCCCCAGAATTCTTCTGAGGCAATGCCAGGGACTGGAAACTTTGCACAGTTGTTACCCAACACAACCAAACATTTGGGTGTGGTAAGATTTGATATGACATCATCATTTTGTCCTCATATCGAGATGTTTCTGTATTTCTTCAAAACAGAAAATTCGCCAAATAAAATCAAATTATTTTAAAGTGGCCCCCGTTTCGATTAGGGTTAAGTAATTTTTTTTGTTGTTGCTGTTAACCCTAATCTACCTTGGGAGAGGGAGGGGAGGGGGCGGCGGATCCCCCCCCTCCGGTCTTTTTTTAATAACTTTTGTTCCCGAAAGGCCATTATGCCGAAACCTTGCTACTTTTAGTATAAATCTATTTCACACCGTTTGGCAAAGTTTCATGTCAGCAGGTGGGGTAGATCAGATTTTATGGGTCATTGTTCAAGACCACCTATAAAATTTGCATATTTCTCTTTGTAAATTTGCAATATTTAAGAACCCTGTAACTTCTGAAGTATCTGACATTTTGACTTGAAATTTAGAACAAAGGTTCTTTGTCACGTGTCAAATTTTCGGTTTTCTGGCAAAAAGTACGGAATATTTTCCGGAACTCCGGTTTTTGGTGCCAAAATCCTATATGGCGGCCGATTTCTGCACTGAAAGTATTTTGGAAAACCAGCTGCAACCTATTACAACTGTTTTACACCTAATTTTTCCAAGTAAACCTGATAATTTCACCGGAAATACCGAAATATATGGTGAAATGAGACGTTTTATGACGTCATTACGACGTCGATGACGTAATCAACAAGATTACCACGCCCAATTGTTCCTTATATCGTGAGTTACTGTCATGCCAAGTTTCATTACCTAAAACCTAACCAATCAATATATCTTAGGGAGGGGGAGCGGATTCCGATTCCCAAATGAGAAGTGTTGTGAAAAGTGATAAAGCCTAGGCAGATTAAGGTTAAAACATCATTCTTAGTACTTACTACAGAAGAATTAATGGTTTTGATAAGCACAACATGTTTTCTATGTTACCAAATATAACTTCATATGTAACTGCATTAAACGATATATGAAATAAATTTTTACTATCTCTGATAAGTTTTCTCGCCAAACTGTTGTATTTGGTGGGATCAACGAAATGCATAATCACGTGACCCATTTCTTATTGCGATATCAGAAATAAATGAAATTCAAATTTAACGACTTTAAAAACGACAAAAACCAAATCAATCAATCGAAACAAAATACGAAACAAAAGACCAATAACATCAGTGAACTTAAGAAGGTTATAATTTGTGGTGACAGTATCCTTAATGGCATAGAAAACAGCAGAATATTATCCATTCGAAGTTTTGGTGGAGCAAAAACAAAAGTTTGTCTTACATTCACAAAATCACTTGTTGATGAGCAGCCTGATACAATGATACTTCATAATTGTACCAATGACCCGAAACTAATGACTGCCAAATAATCAATTAATACTATAAAAAATCTGGATGAGATCGTGAAAAATGATTCTTAGACTGAAATTATTTTATCAAAGCTATGCACAAGATAAGATGAACCTGTCCTAAAAGTACACGGTTTAAATCAAAAGCTTACAGAATTCTGCGAAAACTATCAATTAAATTTCATCGACAATGATAACATCGATAAAACTTGTCTTACTCGAAAGAAGCTACATCTAAATGAAAGAGACAAATGCACTACTGGCTACTAATTTCAAAAAGTTTATCCATAAGGATTAAAGAACTTATATTAAAGAAATTTTTGAACCCAACCTTATCCACTGTGACTTGAAATGGTTTAGAGAGACTCAAATTAGAACGTTTAAAACATCCGATATAATATCTTATGTTAATATTAATTCTATACGTAATTAGTTACAAAATATCGAATCTCTATTAAATGGGTTTGTTGATAACAAAAGTTATGGAAGGGGCCCCCATGCCATGACTCAAATTAGAACGTTTAAAACATCCGATATAATATCTTATGTTAATATTAATTCTATACGTAATTAGTTACAAAATATCGAATCTCTATTAAATGGGTTTGTTGATAACAAAATTTATGGAGGGGGCCCCCATGCCCCCCCCCTTAGGCCCCCAGAGTCCCAAAAAGCCTAGGCCTAATAGGGTTAAGACTTGAAATATTTAAGAAATTTAGGAAAAGTGAGCTTGAGACTGGGTAATGTCTATAATATTATGATAACCCATATTATCACTGCAGATCATAGCATCTGAACGAAAGATTTGCACTAAATCATATTTCAGGAAAGCAGAAGTCATATTGAGATGCATTCCATGAGTGTAAGATGTTTTCAAAACTTTATTTTCCAGGGGGTAAAGCTTAAAAAACATGTTTTTTCTTTTAGAAAAAACCACTTGTAAATTGAAATTTCTAAAAAGAAAGCATGAAGAAATACAATTCCCTGCCTAATTTTACCTAATTGTATCATGCCGTTGTGAAATTATGAGCCGCAGATTCCTTGTTCCTCCCCCCGATTCACAAAATCCAAAACAATTGGTCAAAAGACAGTAACCCAGCCACAGAACAACCTAAATAAAAATATGGTTTAAAGTCCCATGGAATAAAAGTCCATTTATTTATATATTTAGGGTTGCTTCGTCGTTTTCAGCCAAAGACCAACATCAGAGACCTTGTGGATATGGGTAAAAGTCCCTAGCAACCATCCAAGAATCCGTTGCTAAGGCACATTTTCTTACACTTGTAATTATCTTTGGCAAAAACTACTATATCACAGTACAGGCAAGGGTCCAAACTATAATAATTTTACCAAAAATATTTTTTTCGAAGTCTTCGACCCATGACAGCAAAGATTAGGCATGTGCCCACCTTAATAATATTAATATTGGTAGTTATCTGATGTTCAAGAAATATTTTTATTGATATTAAACAGACATGCACCAATCAAGACTAAGTTTGTTAGAGCTAATAATCAGCCTCGTGTATCAAAGGCATTCATAAGAAGATCACATCTAAGAGAGCTGACATTTGGGCTGAATATAAGTGTCGAAGGAATTAAGTGGAGAGCCTTAATCGCCATTACAAGAAATCCTTACTTTAGAGCAAAGGTATAACCACCAAAGACTTCTGGAAATCAGTTCATCAGAACATTCTTTGGTGATAGACCTTTCTTGGCGATAAATCCAGTGTTAAATCGGAACGAATTCCTCTGGTCGATAGTGGTAAGATTGTAAGTAATGTTGGTGACGTAGCTAAGACATTCATACTTTAGCAGCATCACTGAGGTTCTGTACATTCTTACTATCTGCCACAACACTCCTACTTCCCTGAACCCGGTCTTTTCTGCGATTGAAAAATATTCAAACCACCAAGTATTCTAGCAATAAAATCTCATGCTGGAACTAAGGTGACGTTTGAGTTAAGTTCAGTTACAGAGCAAAACCTGTTCCAGGAAATTATGAGACTTGATAGTTGCAAAGAATTCAGTGGTGATATTCCCTCCAATACCTTAATGAATATCCTCCTATTCTATCGAAATGTTTAATGATTCTGTCGTCTCCTGTGGTATATTTCTTGATGATATGAAACTTGAATAGATTGTACCTCTACCTAAGAAGGAAAGCTCCACAGATAAGACCAACTACAGACCAATTAGATGCGTACCAACCATCTCTTAGGTTTTTGAACGGGTAACTGAAAAGCGGCTTCACTCGTTTGCCAACACGTTTCCATCAAAATTCCTGCGTGGATTTAGGAAAGGGTACAGCACTCAGTATGCACTGCTACACATGCTTCTGGTAAAGTTTAAAGTTAAAGTTCCCTATGGGACTTTTTGAAAGTATTTAATTGGCGCCTACACGATCTATTGATCGCTAAACTGGCTGATTATCTGTTTTGAAACAAACTCTTCTATTGTTATCTCAGTGATCGAATACATAGAGTCTCGATAGGTTCTTCTTTCAGTGTTTACCTTGAAGTTAAATAAGGTGTACTACAGAGGTTCTTGCACCAATATTATTAAACATTTTATTAATGATTTATTGTACTTCGTGAGAGATGACAGCATATGTAACTTTGCAGATGATAACTCGCTATCTGGGTGCACCACTGTTATTCAACATGTTTTCCCCCAACTTAAATGGGACATCGGCCTAGCCACTGACCGGTTTAAATTGGATGGCATGGTTGCTAATCCTAAAAAGTTTCATGCGTTGTTTCCAGGCATGAGCTACAATAACGCATTATCTGTAAAAATAGCGTCTTTGATTGTTAAATCTACAAATGAAGTCAAACTATAGGTGTTACTGTTGATAGCAAACTTTCCTTTTATCTTCATATCAGAAAGGTGTTTTGACATGTTTCAGCAATAACAAAAGCTCCCTTGAGGATAAGGGGAAATTTAATTTAATCACAGTTAGATATTTTATTTAACACATACATTTCATCTGTGTTCAGCTACTCTATTTTTTGCTCTATTCAAATTAAGAGGGGACAAATACAAAAACATTGATAACCTACGGTGAAAAATCCCACCTGTTAGGTACTGCACACAAAATTAGAACAAAAAACCAAAAAAAAATATAAAGGTAAAATAAAATTGACCTTGTATTACAGTCATTGATTGTTTAGAAAAGGGGGCAATCTAATCTTTCTGTATTTACAACAAGTAAGAAATAGTCAGCTCTAGTATAGATGCATTCACATCTTTAGAGTAAAGATGTGAATTTCAATATAATAGGGTTCTGGCTAAGTTTGAATTAGAATGATTTTGAATTCCTGCATCAAATTTAAAAACGCTGTCAAGGAGAATCTTCCGGTGGTTTGTGTAAATGGGGCACTACTCTCCTCCTGCATAGATGTTTTGCAGCAAGAAGATCTTAAATTATTTAACAAAATAATAATAAATCTTTTTAAGGATCTTTCTGTGAGCTTGTCTAAATTCCAGACTAAAGATTGCTCGATTCACAAGTGTACTGTTGAATATGTCCTAAACCGGCGTACGCCATATAAAAGTAGGATAACTCGTAATTTTCCATATAATTTTACATAAGCACAGAAACATTTCGATACGATTTTTCTAGTAAACTTTGTAACTTTCCGGAAGCATCCCTCCAGAGGTGTTCTTCAAAATATCTGTTCGGTAAATATGTAACAAATCTCTAAAAAATCGAG
>JAUCNQ010029567.1:0-13423 GCA_032352715.1 Bougainvillia muscus | reverse complement strand
CCCTCTTCGCAGAATCTTCGCCGCCATTTTTAAATCTCATTCTGCACTGTCAGCAACTTTTAACAGTAATTTATGCGTGTTTGTATTGGCCAATCAAATTCCGTATCTTCTTGACCGGTGCCAGGGCCTTTTCGTCTCGCCGTCAAAAATTATCAGAAAGAGATAAAGGGCTCTGGGGACGAGGTTGCTGAATGAGTTTAAGTGGAATGGAATGGAATATTTTTAATGTAGAACTGTGGTTATGTGGGAAATAAATAATTTCTAATTAGTTAGAAACCAAATACATATTAAGTAAAATCATAATGACCACCTAGCCAGCATAAATACAAGCAAAATCGTTTCAAAAATCATATCTACCAACTAGGATTTCAAAAAGACGTTCTAAAGACGTCCTTCTGATGTTGTTAGGACATAATTTTTTAATCTTCTGCTGGCGGAGATTATACATACATAGCACCAGCGGACGAGATAAATAAGTTCCAGAACCTCTCTATTCGTAAGGTAACCAAGCACATACATGATATCAGAACAACGTTATTAAGATATCAGTGACGTGCTAATGACGTTATTCTGATACTATGAGCTGAGTTAGAATACGTCAGGGAATCTTTGTTTAGTCAAAATCCAATCAAAAACATTAGGGACTTTCTAATCTACGACGGTAACACTGTATTTACCTTTGTGCATGTAGGCTACTTGCATTCAATCCTGCAGGATGGAATGCATGTAGCCTATATACACAAAGGTGAAATCTTTGTCGTAATAGATAAGACTGTGTGTTAACTCCCTATTGCAATAAAGCAACGTTACTATGACGTCACTATTACACCAAGACTATTGCATTTTCAATTTCCCATGAGACTGCAGAAAGCCTTGTCTTTCATTGATAGATTATTCAAGTTCGAAGTCTGAAGAAATTATTGAAGATGAATGACACAACACAAAATCGGGATAACCATATTCCGATAATATATAATTATTTAACATTTACAGGAAATGTAAAACGGATTTTCTACACAATTCAAATAAGCATATGTAAAAACGTTTTCCTAAAAAAATTCGTTTTAAAGACACTTATCCTGAATGAAAAATGGTACGGTTGGAGTGAATTTGTGAAGAGAATTCTTGACAAAAGTTTCGAATCAGATTCAAAAGTTTCGAATCAGATTTTTATCCAGAATGAGAAATATAGAAATATTATCGATATATTTTATATAAATAAATAATTCAGAAACGAAGATAAGAGACCGCTCACAAAATTCGTATATCAAGATCAATTTTCATTCCATCTTCCAGAGGCGGACTCAGAACATGCTTTTACCTAGTCACAACAATAGAATTGAGATTGAAAACATGCTCAAACTCATTAATTTTAATTGCTTTTGTATGATAATAGGTCTTTAAAGACCCATTATCAAACAAAAGCTATTAATAATTAAAACGTTTAGTTCTTCATCGTGCTGTTCTGACTAGGGCTGGATCCGCCACTGCCACATCTGTGATGAAAATGGTTTAATTTTCGATACAAAATGTGGTTCAATGAGATATAATGACAAAGGCTTACTTGTTGTCTACTCCGAAAAAACGTTAAAGAGAATGTTTCCTTAAAATTATGCAACAAACCAGGGGGGTTAAATCCTCCTGCAAACTGCATAAAATATGAAAACATAAGGATAATTAGTAATTCTAAACCTCCTGATTTTACAAAAATTAGTTTAGAAACTATTTAATTACATTGAAAATATTAGAAGAAAATGAGTGGGGAAAAGAAATTGGCTAAGAACAATTAAAAAGGGCACAGGATTGAAAACGACGTTCATACGATTTGACTCAAGATAAAACGCCTTTAACATATTTTCTTTACCATGAAGGTAATATGCCCATAATTAATAATTAATCATTGCGCCATTTTAAAAAATTTCGAAAAATTGTATTCTTATTGTGCATACAGATATTATTTTTTAATACATTTTCTATGAATGGAAATTAATAATAATACTGAAACGGAATTTTTGTAAAAGAGAATTTTCGATACAAATTCTATGGTAGCGACTACAAATATTTGTATGAATTTTTGAGACGAACCCTAACGACTACAAATATTATATCTCAAATCGTAACATTTACACGTGAAAAGAAGTGTATATGTGTACACAATAGCAGTAGTTTATTCGGACGACCATATTTCTGTTTAGACCATAGTAGCGAATTTACGCACAGTCATAATCTACGACGGCAACGTGATATTCATCTTTGTGTATATAGGCTACTTGCATTCCATCCTACAGGATGGAATGCAAGTAGCCTATGTGCACAAAGGTGAATTCTTCGCTGCCGTCGCAAATTACACTGTGCGTAAGCTTCCTAGTCATAGCACCAAGACAGAAACTAAAACTAATAACCTATTAATAGTTAAGGCTAATGATCATTTAGGGACCGTCTCAAACATTCGCTAAAATTCGCTTAACAATTCGCTTCATTCTTAATAATTTTCACCTCAGATGAAGTGTTATTGTAACACTTACGTGTTACAATAACACTTCATCAAAGGTGAAAATGAAGCAAATTGTGAAGCGAATTTAAGCGAATTTAAGCGAATTTTTGAGACGATCATTTAACTATTAAGAATCAATTACTTTTGCTCTCCCCCCTTCAATGACATTTCTTCTCGGGTGACCCCATGATAGTTTAAGAGATATAATTCCTATGGTAATTTTAGTTAAGATAAAATGCATAAAAGAAAAATATATACATATGCGAAAGTGCGGATTCAGAGCATGTGTTTTCATAGTCCAAGCAGTAGAATGGAGACTCGCAGTCAGTAATTTGTAATTGCTTTATGCATGATGATGGTATCTACAGATCATCATCATTAATTAAGTTATTAAGAAGAAGAACCTTTTTTCTCCGTCGTAATGATTTGGCTGTATCCGCCATTGTTATGTAAGTAGACCGTAAGTAGAAACAATCCTGAAATTATTTATATAAAAAACTACAGATCGAGGCAAATTATATGCTATAGACATTTAACAAAAACCGCTGTTGTCGTTGAATTGGTATTTAATGCAATGCAGTGAGTGATGAATTTATTCACGTGCCATAGAAACACCACCTGGAGCTCCACCATGAGCTTTGATTTCCTAAAGAGAAATAAATCGTTTTGTTATTACGCATCAGTCAGGTTATGTATAAATAAGCGACCATCTTAAAATTTCGAATAAAATTCAAATCAATTCTTATTCCAAAGAATCGTATGCTTACAGAAAGAGAATGGTGTGATTTGTGATGCGAATTTAACAGACGCTTCCATATAAGTTTCAACTCGAAATAAGAAATTGGAAGTGAAAATCGAAGTAATAAATATTTGAGATATAAAGATATATATTTTGTACTTTCTTTACAATTGAAAAAAAAACATTCATTTTCACTTAGATCCGGAAGTTGAAATATAAGATTTTTTGAAATGATATTAGAAAATAACTTTGTGAGATTCATTAGTCATACAATAATTCATTTAGTGGCCTTAATACCAATCCAACTGAGATATTACGATGATATATAGTCATTTAGGATATCATTGAGGTCCAAGTGACGTCATATGAATTCCAAGTACTCGGCAAGTACTCGGTGAGAAGTTTTAATGCTGATATTTCCTGGAGTTGAAAAACATGACGTCAATTTACAAATTACATTTCCCCCACTTTTCCCCCACAGTGTTACCTCATTCAGTGACGGAGATGTAGTAATTACGAATGTTTTTTTGATTTCTGATACAGTAGTCGCAGAAATCAAACGATGATACGTTATCACAGCGGCTTGCGCACTGAATTACTTTACATCAATTGGTAAATTTAAATAATACATTAATAAACCGCAAAAAGTCAATGTCTTGGCGATTTTTCTCATTTATTTTCCATGTTCCACATAGAGTTGTTGCTTTGTTTTCTTGTTGTCAATGAGTTGTCTTGACAGAAAAATATACGAAAAATCTTTTTTGCACGATCTTTTCTTTTAAATTTTCAATTTACAATAAACCTGACTATTACTAGCTACATATCCTTACCAAAACCCTGGAATATATTTTATCAAATTGCTTCAGAATACGTGGTCAGGTTTGGGGTAGGTTAAAGAAATGTCCTTAAACTTCCTTAAGAAATCCACTTTCATTTGTTCATATTTTTACCAAACACAGGGGCGAGATGGAGGAAATTGCTGTTCCTGAGATAAACCTTTAAAGCACTTTGAAATATTTGTCTTTTAAACCTTCACCCAATTTTCTAGGGTTACCTGAAAGATTCGCTAACTCGTTACATATTTTAAATACTATCATTTTTCAACTCTGAAGTGCCATTGTGGATACAAATGTATGCATTAAGGCACTTACTTCTTAATGAAAATCTATAGGAATAAAGCAAATTTTAAAAGTACTTACTTGTGCGTCTTGAATAATAGCGCATAATGGACAGCAGAAATGGCATACAATATCCATACCAAAAGATCCCTAAAAGAAAAGACAAAATAAATAATATCGGAGAAAGTACTTATTAAGTGTTAAATAATCAAAACATTAGCCTCGATACCACGACATTTTATCTCTTTTTAAACCTTTAATACATACTGTTACCTGCTTTAAGGGTTCGTTTCAAATCTTATTTTTGACCATTTCACGACATCATGCATTGGAAGGTTAAAGCCATCTTGCAGCTTCAGGAAGAAACAAAATGCCCTGGGATCAAGGTTGAATCTAATACTAATGGCCTCGTGTTGCCTGGTTGATACATCATACAAACGTTGTTATAACGTCGTCGTTGGAAAGTGTGTCAACTGGGAGAAAAGGAAACAAAAATTTCTTATTGATATTTTAAGTGCCCCTTTGTTCGAACGCAGATTAAACTCGAATAAGTGTAATCCATTAAAGCGTAAGCGTATTAAATCTGACGTTAAAAAATCAGAATTGATTTTTAATCAATTCTGAATGGTTAAAGTAAGTTTTATTACCAGATCAAGCTAATCCAACTTAGGGTTCGTCTCAAAAATTCGCTTAAATTGTTAGTGTAACATAAGTGTTACAATAACACCTTATCTAAGATGAAAATGAAGCGAATTACGAAGCGAATTGCTAAGCGAATTTTTGAGACGAACCCTTAATATATGTTCAAACAACTGTACCCTGCAGTATTACCAGAAGTGACAAGACTTGGATATTACTACGTTAAATCCAACTACAATAAATGGTTTTCGAGAGCTAAACTGCAAGGGTTATTACTACCCCACCTATGTGGTATTATCTGTTGACACATCTAGGCATATTGTCTTATTCCAAGAAAACAATTACACAATTTAGAGAACAATGAAAAGCGCTATATAGGGGATAAGTGTATTACTACTGTTTAATTTAATTTAGGGCGTTACAATTTATTTGCTAATTCATATTTCATACAATGATAGCGCAGGGGGAAAAAGTATTTTAAAATGGTGTCAGAAAGTAATTATAATGACACTTCACTTAAAGCTCCTCTAAGTTTTAAAATAAACATGGATTTGTCATAGACATTGTCGTCAATTTATTCATCCTATTTGCCCCATTACGTTGGCTAGCAACTTAATACATCACTTCACTTAATGACAGGAAAATAAAATGATTTCTGTTTAAAAAATTTTGAGACAAATCCTCAAGTAATACCATTATGGTATTACAAAAGGGGCCATGCTTACTTACATGCTAACAAGCTTTTTATCCGATTACATTCCAAGATAACAACGTCATTTAGTCATTATATATTAGTGGAATTAAAATATAATTACTGATCGTAACAAACTCAATGAAGTAGAATTCCTAAACTCATTCAAATTGACAACAGTATTTTATTAAATTGCAATATAAACTGATATTATTACCTGATAGTAATAAAATGGTCACACGCACTTTAATAATCCTGAAGCATTTTGCTTCAGGATTATTAAAGTGAGTATGACCATTTATTTGACACTAGGTATTTATTGCTTTGTTTAAGCTCTACAGTATTTAATATTAAATTGCAATATAAACTGATATTATTACCTGATAGTAATAAAATGGTCACACGCACTTTAATAATCCTGAAGCATTTTGCTTCAGGATTATTAAAGTGAGTATGACCATTTATTTGACACTAGGTATTTATTGCTTTGTTTAAGCTCTACAGTATTTAATCCCTAAATCTCCTCCAGGCTTAACTCCACCATGTCAAGTTAATGGTCAAACATACTTAAATAATCCTACAACATTAGCGACAGGGTTGTTTTAAGTATGTGTGACCATTTTTGGAAAAAGTGTTCATATTGCTTTGGAAAGGGACTCGAAATTTACTGTATACAAAAATGTTGTTTTTCCTTATTGATTTTACCGGTAAAATAGCTAATTGTTTACTTCAAACTTCCCTGGTTGATATAAGGACAAAAAACTACGTTAAAAGTCTTGATGTTGTAACAAGTTTGTTATAATATCATTTTGGGTTGGTTTTCAACAGGGGGAAAAGGTGAGAAGTGTATAAAAATAAATAACACTCCAATAACACTGCATAAAAAATCATGTTTTATATTAGTGATTTTATGAAATAACCTGCTGTAATCTTGAGTAAAACTCCAGATTTCAAAAGGCTGTTTAATAAAGTCGTTAAATGCTAACATAACTTTTTATGCAAACCCAACACCAATATAGCTTCTTAAAACGTTTTCAACAGCTGGACGGTAATGGATAAAGAAATACTAACACAGTGTATTAGCATAGGGGCGGATTCAAAACATGATTTTTTTAATCACAGCAATAAAATTGAGGTTCAAAGTAATTAATTTTAATAACATTATGTGTGAGACCATCGCCACCTTCATCACAGCAATAAAATTGAGGTTCAAAGTAATTAATTTTAATTACATTATGTATGGCGATGGTCTCTAAAGACCATCGCCATACATAAAGAAATTAAGAATTAACACTTCTAATTCTCTATCGTAATGCTCTGACTAGGTCTGGACCCGTCATTGAATATAGATTAAGGTCTTGAACCGCCATTGAATATAGATTAAGGTCTTGAACCGCGGGACAGCAAGAATAAAAGAAATACTATGTATCAGCATGTATAGTATAAATTCTTGTGGCAAATTTCCCTATGGTGGTTTTAAATAAATAAACCCTATGATTGATTAAGACTTTAGGTATCCAACTACATATTTGGGATGTAGATATAGATAAGACTTTGGGTATCCATAATGTCGTATGTAGGATGTAGATATTAGATAAGAAAATAAATTTTAATATTTTTCTTATTTTTATAAGTTTTATCTTGAGTTTTTAATATGGTTTTACCCCCAAAGTTTTTTGCTCTTTATTCAATAAAGCTTTATTGACCACTATTGACAGATTAAGGTTTATATATTTGACCAACCATGACAATTTATTGAAAACAAATGTTAACTCTTTTATTACCTGATAGTAATAAAATGGTCACACACACTTTAATAATCCTGAAGCATTTTGCTTCAGGATTATTTAAGTGAGTATGACCATTTATTAGACACTAAGTATTTTTTGCTTTGTTTAAGTTAATAAGGATAATAAGAAAATTCAATATTTATATTAAACCTTTAACATATAAACAGTAGTATTTTGAAAACTTAAATAATACATAATGTAAATAATGATAGCACGTTGGTTCCTATATTATGTAACGTTACAGATTTTTTAAAACAACAACAACAAAAAATGAAGGAAATGTGAACTGTTTATTAAAGGGAATCTTAACGTTTTATTGACGGTCGGTATATTTAAAGAATTAGCAAGTTAGGCTAGAAAGTTAAAACGTTAAGAGAATATAAGGTCTATTATGAAAAAGTATAACATGTGTTTTGACATCATATTTGAAATGGTGTCGACTGGGGGGTGTAGAATGCATTAGTTCAAAAAGCGTAGTATTTATAAAAGTTTGGAGTATGCTCTCTATATATGTGTAAAGTCATTTGGTGATACACTGTGTTTTAAGCCTGCAATCTTGAAAATGGTCATACGCATTACTTAAAAAATCTTCCACATGAAAAAAGTTTCATCCAGCACGCACACGAGAAAATGACGTCACAAGAAATTTGTTACGTTGCGACGTCGTAACAACGTTTTCGTAACGTCGTTGTTTTTGTAATGTGCTGAACGAATATAAGAATACATTCGAATAATATAACCGCTATTTTACTTACCTCAATTCCGTATTTTTCACGAATCTTTTGTCGGACCATACCATTAGTACAAGGACCAACACAAGTTATACTAGCAATACCATATAAAATACAATTTTCACCCATAGCTTCAGCATTTTGACCAGAAGTTAGACAAGGTACAAAATATGTTATTAAACACAAACCAATATCATCTAGACAACTACATAAACCATGTTGAAATTGTGCCATCTTATATATAAATTTTTTTGGAACTGAGAAAACGCCCACAAAAGATTTTCGAGTAAACTAGCAATCAGTCTCTTTACAACAACGTATTTTTGTTTTTAATAAATTTACCATAAAAATAGATTATTTTCCGTTCGACCAGTTCTTATTCTGCAAAATATTAAATATTTAATTACTTTAAACCAATCAAAAAGCGTTGCTAATGGTAATTTGTGTTGTAAACATCACACGGTTGATTGAATTAGATTGCTCTTTATTGTACTAAACAATCGACGCAGTTTGAGAGAACATACTTAAAGTTGAAAAAAGTTAAATTATTTACGTATTGGATTTATTCGATGCAGTTATTTTAAAGCAGACTTTGAGATTTGTTAAACAGATTAAATTATTCGTTCCTTGTTTTTCAACGTGTATACTCAGATTCAAAATGGCAGCCCAGTTTTGAATGAAGCTGACGGTAGTTTTACTGAGTGGATGAAACTCTCCCCTGTGAATATCAGACGACTACACTTCAAAATAAAGACAAATATTTAACAAGAGTAGCTGGGTAAAAAAATATGGCAGATAGTAAATAATGTATTTCAATTCGCTCTGATTCAATTCAATCTGTATCAATAAATTTGTGTTGCTCTTCTTATTTAAACACAGCGTTCTGCTTAATTTCCGAGACACAACGACGCAACGATTATCCCTGGTTGAACGTTGTTCCCACGTGTTGAAAAGAAAAAAAGAAGCCTGCTAGCTATGGTTGATTAGAAACATTCCGCAAATTTGTACCGGAAACTGTATCAATTTTCATTCAGAAGAAGAGTATTTCAATACAGAGGATGAGTGATGTCAACCTCATCCTCAGCGCCTCCTGTTGGTACTCAGAGCCGGCGATAAAGAAGGCCTTGTTCGTCGCTGCGGTTCTGAGTAGTGGCAAGAGAGGCGCTGAGAACGAGGTTTGAGTAATGTAACTGATATTGCTTTTCTTCAATGACAGCAGCATATAAAAAAATACGAGTTTGTTTTGCTGCTACTTCTGTAGCCGAACTCACATCACTGAATGAGTGGAAGTAATTCCTTATCAAGAATGTAGAACTAAAATAAATGACAGCGTACTTATTAAAGGATACTTATTGAATTATATTCTGTCTTATAGATCCTATAGGCCTTCCGTTAAATAGATTTATTAAAAACTAGCCAGTTCTCATTGAACAACTAACTTAACAAAAAATAACCCCTAGAGACCTTGATATATTTTATTTATCAATATAGAAAATGGTTATTTCTAAGAAGGAACAACGTTCCCAGCGCCTTCAAGCTTTTATATATAGAATTTAACGCTATGGCGTAAGGGAGAAAATCTATGATTTATTATAGCAACTATAGTATTTACTTGAATGAGAGACCCTGCTCAACAGATCGCCCCTCTCGAATTAGCGCCCTTACCCGAACAGGGGAGTTGATTTGAAAAAATATTCGAAATTACGCTATGGCAAAAATGCAATGAATTAAACTTGTACTGTAGTAAGGTTAATACCAGTGCCGGATCCAGTCCTAGCCAGAGCAATACGTGGAAGAGCTAAAAAAATTAATTCTTAATAGTTTTCTGTATGATGGTGGGTCTTAAGAGATCCATGATCATACAGAAAGCTATTAGAATTAATGACTTTGAGCACGATTTGAAACACATTTCATTGCTGTGACTAGGTCAAACTCAGATTGATTTGAAAAATATTGTAGAATATTGTGTGTGATTGCGTCATACAATATATTGCCACAATATTAAAGGTTACCTCTGATACAAAAACAAGTTTATCTCATTTGAAGCATCTGATTGAATGATGAACAAGACGCAGTGATGCGTAAACTATCTCGCCACAAATATACTACCGTATCTATCAACGTTGTTACCATAATATTTTTATTACTTTATAACATCGTCTCCAGCGCATTTTCCTGTAAGATCGTAAGAAAAGCGAAAGACCCTGGGCACGAGGTTGTTTCTTATCCTAATATTTTGAGAATGAATGCAATTTAACAATTTTATACTTATCTCTTCCAGGGTCTTGTCATAAAAAAAACGTTCAGAACCGAGACGTTATAGAACATCTATGTCATGTTTAAAATAAGACACATTATACGATAATAATGGCAACACTTTTCTGCTGTTTCGATTTCCAATGCCGACAACAAAAAAATAAATAAAATGACGTTTCCTGAAGTGACGTAACTTTTATCTTATTATATGTCTTATCCTATTGCACTAATAACGATATCATGTTATTAATTATTAAAATATTTTAAAGGATACTCGCTTATATACATAATAGATCGATTGTGACAACTGCACAGCAACATAGAATTAACGGATGATCTATTACTTCTTGTGTTTAAAACGATCACTTCGCTGACACCTTTAATGGCAGTTTCTGACAACGGACGCAAAAGGACAGACAGCATGCAAACCAAACTCTCTGCTGCGCGAGATAGAAAGAATCTTTTGAAATTTTTGAAAAATCTTATATCGTTCTAGAGATATTTCAGTTTGAAGATGCTAAACCTGTTAAAACTGTGACGTCACAAAATGTCAGGGAATGCCTGGCTGATACAAAGGAAAGTTAAATAAATGGATGTAACGGCAAAATTCTTTCTTTTAATATAGAACAAAGGTGTTTTAGGGAAGGTAGAATGATTATCTTTCAGAAACTTATTCTAAAAAAGAACCGTACCTTTTTCTGTACATGGTTCTCCTTAGCGCTGTAGGCCTCCTCTACATTCCGTGACGTCACTAAATTTACACTTTTAAAAATTATGTCTCGAGAACGAGACCAGATTTTTCGAAAATTTCAAAGGATTCTTTCATCATTCATTTAGATGCTAAAAATGAGATAAACTTGTTTTTGTATCAGAAGTAACCTTTAAACAATATGCCACAATATATTGCTGTGGTGTGTAAACGGCTTTAACAACGCTTATGTCATGTTGACATTTCATTACTGTGCTATTGTTTGGGTGTTTTGTAGTGGAAAGCTTGGTACTACTGGGATGGGACAATATACATACGATGTATAAAAGCAGTTTTTGGTTATGTTATGAGTCCTCGCTTGCACAGTTAATATAAAGACATAATTTGGTGTCTTTACATGTAAGACCTTTGAAGTTCCTTCTAGCTGAGGTTTTTAAGGCTAAGCAAAATCCTAGCCCAGGCTTCATGAATAACAAAACTGAACAAAATTGCGCGCAAAACATCCAAAACAAACGTGGTTAAAAGTAAGCACGACATTAAAAGATATTACCATACCCTCAGTACTGTTATAAAAGCCTTGCTATAAGAATGAATCAGCAGAGAAAAACCGCTTTGAATGTCACACTGGTAAGTCATTGGCCATTCAGAAGAAAGTTTCACAGGGAGTTATGGCTGGCCTGCCAAAGGAGAGAATAAAAATTAGATTATTTAACTTTTCATAACCTCCTGTGAGTATCGGATGTAGACTTTCAGTCCCTCTAAAAGTGGATTACTAAAAAAACACTAGAAACGATGTACAAAAGTTCCGTACGGCAAAACGGCAAAACGGCAAAAGCTCGCCGTGCTCATGCAGATTGCCTCCTACGAATGACTATATATAGTCTATATCGGATGTAATACAAAATGAAAAATATATATTGAACGAAATTTTATGTAGGTTATAGGTGGATATTCTTCTTAAATAGGCTACCCTCTAAACGATGATCTAATTTCTCAGGGCGATTAATAGTTTGAACGGATCCCTGTATACGAGATTTACCAAACTCGACCCCGGAGCAGTTCGTATCTTTCTGATTCTTTGAAAAGTCAATACATATCACAGAATCAGAAATAAATAAAATGCCCCGGAATCGAGGTTGAAGATTTACCCATGGGAAGTAGCGGTCGATCAACCTCGATCCCAGTGCATTTTGTATTTTTCCGATTCTTTGGATAGTCGAATCAGAAAGATACAAAATGCCCTGGGATCGAGATTGGCGGGCATTCCCATGGCTATTTCTTTTTCAACTTTTCTGTGTCTATTGAAACGCAACAGAAGGCCCTACGAAGGAATTTTAATTTACAGGTTACAAACGCATTTCAAAACTTGTGAAGACGAGACCCAATATGTTCTATTAGAAGAACTACAGAATACTTTTATTCAACAAACTGGCAGATCAATTCATATAACGGAGCTTGGGAAATCGTTGAAATTCTTGTTCCCGAGCACTACAAAGAGAAAAATCACTGATTCCGTAACTAAAAAGACGTCATGGGTTTATGATAGAATCTGCAAATATAATGAGGCAAGCCATGTGATGATAAATCCTACCACCTGGAAACAATTTCAGGAACACATTTTTATCAAATGGACTATTTCACATGCTTCTTCAGAGAAGATTTCATGGGTGACATTTAATCAAGTTACAGTGAAAGGATTGAATATCCAGAGATCATTTTCTTACCTAGAATATTTGTGAACAACTATCCTTTTTAGCTTCAAGAAAGCATAGAAGCCCATATGCAACCATGGACAGCACGAGTATTCTCGTAAATAAGTTTATTTGAGACGAAAAATCTGTCGGCGTTCACTCGCCCATTCGGTGATTCCTACCTTGTCTCTTTCACCTTTCTCCTTTCTCCTTCTCGTCAACGGACACGAGATGGTGTGTGAAAAACAACGGATTAATGCGGATGATTCTCCAGCGCGCATTTGATATTCCAGAGAAGCAAAAAGACCGCGAGGTGAGAGAGCGTGAAGGGAAAGTCTTATATATCATATTTAGTTTTATATATCATATTTCTCATACATTTTTTAATTCTTGCGAAATTTTTATAATATTTTTCATACATTTATTAACTCTTGTGAAATTTAATTCCTGGTGAACCTGTGCAGACATTGAAATAATAAGCGTATTAGCACAGGAGCACCAGGAAGAGAAGGGAATTATCATCACGATTTCAAAAATATATAATTTTACCGATATTTTATCTTGT
>JAUCNQ010029456.1:0-13432 GCA_032352715.1 Bougainvillia muscus | reverse complement strand
ACACTTCATCTAAGGTGAAAATGAAACGAATTGTGAAGCGAATTTAAGCGAATTTAAGCGAATTTAAGCGAATTTAAGCGAATTTAAGCGATTTTTGAGACGGTCCCTAAAAAGTTTACGATTTTTTGCACAAAACATATGTTTATAAATATCCTTTTTATCGAAAATCTCTTGCTATTTTTATTATAGTTGTTTAGTGATCGTCTGGAAATTCGTGTCAATTATCATACAAAAGGAGTATTTTGGTGCATGCTCAGTATGCACAAAAACACTGCTTCTGTAATGAAAATGATCCGTATTACGATACGAATTTCGTGAACGGTCCCTAAAAATAATTACAACAAGATATATTTCAGCTTCGTACTACTTTCATAATGCTACAGTAAAACAGCTTTCATATAACAAGACATTTTCACTGCTACTTAGTAAGAATTACAGAGCTTTAATTCAAACATTTTCTAAATATTATAAATATTAGAATTGTTACTTTACCTCTTTAAAATGTTAAACATATCACTGCACAAAATCCAGCCGTATCCGGACCTTTATACAGTCCGTCTACTCCTATATTCAGTCCGTATACGTCGGTATTAAGACAGAATGCTCGCATTCTGTCTTAATACCGACGAATACGGACTGAAAAAAAGTCTGGATACAGTTGGATTTCGTGCAGTGTATATGTAAATCATTAAAGCATATATTCATGTTAACTTATGTGATGTTTTTTATAAGGAACAATCGTGAATATACACTTATAATTCGCTTCATTCTTATCAATTTCCATCTCGGAAGAAAAAAAAACGAATTTCCATACGAATTTTTTAAGTCCATGAATAGTCTGACTGGAGAAATAATTGAGTCAACAGCAGTGTAGATTAATTTTATGTTTTGTTCAGCTCATTTCTTATTTGCGAACTCTAAAGCTACGATACAAACACAAACTGATTTTTACACACGAAGCTCTTTATTGAGTTTGATGTTTGATACGATCAGCGAACATATAAGTCTAATGAAAAAAACAACTTTTTTTATTTTGTAAGACAAAACAAAAGGGTACAAGTCCATTCTCTTAAAACTTTTTTTTATTTTCTCACTAGCTTCTTCAACTTTTTTTATATGAAATTGGACTTGTGTCTTTTTCCCATGCACCAAAAGTGTACCATTGAGAGTTATTTTGATAAATTTACTGATAAAAGAGTGCAACAAGTCCAATCATGGACACACCTTAAGAGAAGAAATTTTCGCGGAGAGAAAATTTGGCGAATTTGGCTCAAATTCGCGAAATTAAATTCCTGCAAAAAATAGAATTTTTCCAGATTCGCAAAATTAAATTCTCACGAAAATTTGTTCTTTACGATTCGCGAAATTAAATTCCCACCAAAAAAAAAAGTATTCTGAATTTTATTCCTTGTTACCTTTTCAACCTTACCTTGAAAGTGCTAACTCCAATGAATAAGCAACCGGTTGTGATAAGAGGTTCTGTTATCCTTTAATTTTTGTTAAAAAGAGTTATTAGATGAACGATATGCAGAAATTCAATTCAACAAAACATATTAAATGCAAACGTATCACGAAATTAAATTAAATTAATTTAATTCGACAGAATTCGCGAAACTAAATTCCCGCGAAAAATTTATTTTTTTCGATTCACGAAATTAAATTCTCGCGAAAATTTCTTCTCCTTAGGTACACCCTTTCTGTTTTCATATTGAGAAAGGGAATGAGTCCAGAAATGCTGCAGAACCACTTAATGAATGGCAGAATAATTGACACAAGGCCATCAATTCATGGTACATTTATTCTGTAAATAACAAAAGTCCCATATGTATTAACTATTCTTCATATTTGACACATTCTGTGCCTTTGATGCTTTGAAAAGATTTCAAATACGCATCTTTTTTAAACCAACATCAACCAACAGCCATATATGTGTTTTGAATGAAAATATTCAGGTGAACAGAAGATATTGAATATCTCAAAATATAAAAATGTGACATGTGTACTTTTCATTTTTGAGGGTGCGATATGTTATTCTGTAAAATTGAAAGTTTGTTGCATATGTACCTCTGATTGATCAGAGGAAAGAGAAATGAGAAAATAACGACTGTTTTTGTTAAGGGAGGGGGGGGGGGGGGAGATATTAAACAAATGAAAATGTGGAGATGTTTATATCGTCACTAAAGTTGATTTTAGAGAGCCAGCTCACTATCAAAAAGTTCATGACAATTCCCTACACATACAATGGAGATGTTTATATTGTCACTAAAGTTGCTTCTAAAGAGTCAGCGCACCATCAAAAAGTTCATGATTGTGTAATATCTCATCACTAACATCACTATTAACACCCATTGCGATTGCTAACGTGTCTTTATCTGCTTTGAATGGACACAAAGCTATACCAAAAAACTTCATTCTTTCCATATCAACACCAATAATCAATGGTGCATGAACCCTATGCGTATACCCTTTCATCTCTAACTGTTCATAACCATGAGCCCAATTAGTTGCTAAATTCCAGCGTATTTTTCTCAGTGGTGAGGTATTACTACTAGTACCCAATCTCCAAGTAGGACCATCTAACATCGCGGTAAATGTTTCTCGTAAAGATTTTGGCGTTTCAAGCTCTTTAGTACGAAACATAGCGTTAGCAAGATAATTACCAGCTTCGTTCTCGTCTAATGTTTCGATTCTTAATCGAAGGTTTACAGCCATGTGAACAAAATCAGCGTTGTATATTTCTTTTCCAAAAATAACCGACATGAGAATATCATTTGTTGATACAAAGAATTCATCTGTGTTGTACATTTCCTTATATTTCTTGATTGTATTAAGATTGATCTTCAGCATATGAAATCTGGGAGTTGACTCTGTTTGCGGCATGACTGGTTTTTCATCATTATTCAATTCCTCAATTCCATCTTTAATATGAGATAAGAAATGCTTCTCTTTGGCAATATTCCAAACAGTATCATCTCTTGTGTTTCGCAAGCCAATAATTGGTCCATTTTCGTTCATCATGCCCCAAATTTTATAATGACTCCAATTATCTGCAATAACATGATTCATTGCAAGAACGATTGATAATTTACTGCGACTTGTATTTTCGATGTAATAAAATTTCATTAAAAATTCTTCTTTATCTAATGCATTTACCCCATTCTTTAAATTATAATGAACACTAGATCTATTACCAAATTCTATGTGACTTTTACATTCCAAAAGATCATCATCCGTTATAAATTGAAGATGATTGGAAACGTTGAAGGTATTGGGCACTTTCAAAACAATGGACTCGTCTTCATCTGTCGCAAGAAAACCAGTGAGCCATCTGTTTGCTTCTAATACTTTCCCAAGTCTTGACTCAATGTCTGCTTTTGTGAATCTTTCGTTTTCTTTATTGGGTATCAAGTCATAGTGTGAAGAAATTTTGATCGTGTTCTCCGACTTGTATCTGCTCCATTCATGACACAACAATTTGATAGTTTCAGGCACGATGTTCATTTCTGTCAAAATTAAGAATAAGTCAAGATTAATGGATGGCTATTACGGTGACATTTTACAAACGGACAGAATTTCGACAGAGGGGCCTGGAAAGCGGCAGGCAGAAGATTTAACTATTTTCGGCAGAATATGTAAACACAACCTTCATCTATTCAAGTTACTTTTGATCATCTCTGTCGATACAAGCATAATTGGAATAGGAGTTGAATACTTCTACCCCCCCCCCCCCTCTCCCTTTTTTAGCGTTTCCTTCCTTTCTAAACATGTTTCAACCCCTCCTGAATACATCATATGTGCAATAGCTATGCCAATAAAACCGACTCCTTCCTACTTATATTAACTACTTTTGGCAATAATGTGACACTCGTACTGCCTCATACATTTTGTCATCAAAAATATTTTTGAAAAGAAAATGATTCATTCCTGAGGTTCTTCACCAGCAAACACATCATGGTCAAGCGACGTTTTTCCAACCTTGTTATAACGTCAGGACGTTTCAACGTCGTTCGGCCATGATGTGCCTGCTGGGATGTGTCTGCTAGGTAGAGTTATATTTTTAATCAATGCTGAAGAAATCACCAAGATTGAAAAAGATTGGCTTTGAGCTCGGGTAATAAATATCTTAATTTTACATTTTGTTTATTAAAATATGCAATAGTCTCAGAAGATACTAATTGTTAAAATACACATCCTGGGTAAAAAAAAAGTCGTAGAAAAACTCACAAATTGGGTGGAACTGAGCTAGTAGTAGGAATATTTGACGTGGTTAGAGCTGGTCAATTATTTCCAGGAAGGACCATGTTTAAGATACTGAGATTTTTCGCATTCACAAATCACTGTGAGTGTGTTAGGTAACAGTTCCTTACTGCCACAGAGACTCTCACTTCGTTTCGGAACCACCAACCTCTGGATTTGAATCCAAGTGCTCTAGCCACTAAGCCATCGTGCTTACATGTAACTATATCGATCATGAAGTGCTTTCCGAACTTTAAATTCCAAGTTCCAGCTATGATTCAGTTCTTAATTAAAACTTTAGAACAGACAAGTCTTAAAGTGCTTGCAGCTCTATGCTGAAAAATCTAGCTAAACTTTGTACCCATATGCGCCACAAAAATGTCCATCCATAGTTAAACATTGTGCTCCTTTACTCACCTATAAAACCTATAATATACTCTGATTCACATCAGCTCGACTTTGTAATACCTACACTTATCATTATCATTTTCGACCTTATCATTGTTTTCAGACAGAGATTTTATGTGAAGATACTTTTTCACAATATTATCAATGAAATATAAATTACTTTATTACTTTATCACGCACTTGTAGTTGTATTTTTAATTGCTACTAAAAAGCTTTCACTTGTAAAAAATTTTAATTTGCAAAAATGTAACTGGTATACGATATCGAAACATGTCTAACAAAATAAAAAAAGTTGTGTTTTTCATCAGACTCATATGTATATATGCATAAATGAGAGACATTTATCAAGTTAGGAACCATCCACAAAATCGTATCCATTTTCAAACAGAAGGAGTGTTTTTGAGACGGTCCCTTACAATTAAATAGATTTTTTATATCCTTTAGAAATTTTATTTTGATTCTTTTGCAGACATCTTTTATTATAAAACCCATGTTGAACAAGTTATACATATCATAGATTTTTCACTTTGCATGATTAATCCTGGTGAATACTTTCGTTTTCTAGGGTGTCATGGCGGACACCGTGCAGTAAAAATGACATAAAAAAACGCTAAAAGAAGGGGATAACTTGAGTTTTAGAAATGTTTTCCAGATGGAAATATGTTTATAGGGCTATCTAAAGCTCACAAGCGAATAATCTCGAAAAAATGTTGTAAGAAGAATTATGTATCAGATACTATGTAAAGCTCTTTTTATGTAGTGTTAGAATTGCTCTTGGGATTAGGACATGTGTGGGCACAATGATTGCTGCAGGGGCGCAAAATGTTGCGGGCGCACAAAATGTTGGGGTGATGGACGATTTCTAAAAATGGGGGATATCAAAAAGGGGGGAAGATTTATTAAGGGGGGATAAGACCTGTCTGTCCACTGTGAATGTTATGGTTTGCAGAAGATCTGGTACTTGATTATAGTGTTGATTAGAGTGTTACGCCGGGTGTTCTAGACTACATAGAGCATAATTTTAGTAGTAGATCAGTACAGCTGAAGGAGCTTCAGATAAACATATAACTTCAATTTAGGAAATGGAAAATGTTGAGAAAAAATTTCATTGTAACAGCTAGTGCTGTGACAGTATGACAAATTTCCTAACTCCTGAAAGGAAGAAAAATAATTCCGAGAAGCTTGCTAGATTAAATTGTGGGTGACACCCGCTCAATGCGGGTGACTTGACGTGTCTGAATCGACTTATTTCTATTGAGTGATGATCTTTTACTACGGATATATTTCTCTACATTTCTCGCTCTAAAGGGCCTTTGACAATCAACTTTTGACTTATTTTTTAACGTCTTATGGCCGATTATGGGTGAGGGGTGTACCCTTGGGTCGATAAACATATAAAAAGTAGTATGAGAATCTCTTATTAAAGTTATTTCCTAAGTTTGTCGTGTTGATTTCTTCCAAAGTAACAATGTTTCTTCTAAAATTTATGGAACATACCTACCACAGTCTTGGCTGGAACACCAGTGGAACAAAACAAATCAAGCTGCAAGTCAATTAGTGTGAAAGGTTCTGTGAAATCTTGGAATTTTCTGGTACTTGGGAAATACCGTAATGGAAATAATGGTGTTTTTGTTTCAGAGATAAGCAAAGGATGAATCACCACGGATAAGTTTCAAGCTAGAATATTTGACTACGAATTGCTACATGTCAGAACAGAGAATTAAAAAAATCAGGCTGATAACGAAGAGAACGTTTCTTACAAAAGATGAACTCAAATTCCAGGATTCAGCCCTTTTAATTCCTTTTAAAACTAAGCCAGATCC
This sequence comes from Bougainvillia muscus, assembly GCA_032352715.1. NCBI lineage: Eukaryota > Metazoa > Cnidaria > Hydrozoa > Anthoathecata > Bougainvilliidae > Bougainvillia > Bougainvillia muscus. The sequence goes on along the minus strand of JAUCNQ010029456.1, from coordinate 6,965 downwards.
ACTCAAAGTCGGCATTTCTATACCGACCTGCTTCACTTGCATGGTCAGCATGCTGATAATTTTTTTTAATAAGGTTGGCAAAACGGACATAGTTGCATTCTTCAACAATAAAAATGCCGACCTACAGTATTTTTTTTGTATTATTTGTGTGATATAAACAGTCCTAATCAGATCACAATAAGCTTTAATTCTTAATAGCTTTCTGTATGATGATGGTCTTTAAAGATGAGTCTTTAATGACTTTGAGTCTCCGTTTTATTGCTTTGAAAGTAAGAGCATGTTCTAAATCTGCCTCTGATAAATGACTTATGATAAATAAAATACTTATTTTCTTTACAGTACAACATCTAACATTTCGACAAACAACAGACAATAAAAGTTAAGACTATGAGAGTTAAGCCTTTGTGTACTGACGCTTTGTCCTCGTGTTTGGGGTTCACAAGTTTAAACGTCCCCCACTGGTCTGTCACAAAATTCATGCGGGTAAAATATATCCAGATAAAAAACAAATTGCATCTAACTACAAAATTTATTTTGTCGACCTACAGAATCGCTTACATCTGCACTGCCGACCTAAAAATATATGTCTTTGACGCTGGAGTTAAAGGGTTGAGGACTTTAAAGTACTTTCCAGGAATGCCCAAAAGCTCCAGGACTTTTCCAGGACTTTTCAGGATTCAGCACTTGTCAACTACAACCTTATAGATTCCCAGATGCAGAAAATGAAAACAGACCTTTGTGCAGGTGTGGAGGTTTGAAACTCTGATAGACACAGCTGTAGAAATTCCTGAACTTTCTCCAGGATTATTCATAAAAAATCACTAAAAATCTTTTAAAATTGATTGTCAAAGGCCCCTAAAATGACTGAAAGTAAGCTAGTGTTGGATTCGCAGCGATGAATTCCAGCATTGCATTCGCCAAGTAGCAAAGTGATAAATTCCAATAATATCTTGTTTACATAGACAGGGTGTGAAATAACGATTTGCAATTCGCAAATTGCGAATCGTTTTATCTTTCAGCTAAAAAGTAATGACAAAATTTCAAGAGAATTGCGAACCATAACTACCACCTTCAGGAAGTTGGTTTGCCTAAAATATCACATTGTTGTAAACTGTTTTTAATCTTGAATAAGACTATCAAATGTGGTTTTATTTTTAAATTCATACTGCGCATGCAGTCAATTCTCGCTATCTCGAACACGCGGTATGGACATGGTCAAAAAAGCACAAGTAATGTTGACATTTCTTGTGTCTCTTAGTTCAGAGTGTCAGGTTCTTGGTTTGTTTTCAGTAAAAAATAAATTTTCAGCTGGCATCTAAGAATAATGCTTAGGCTTTAAATCGGCGAAGGCCTGGTCTTTTAAGAGTAAAGAACAGTAAAGATACAGGCATTTCTTTCCACAGAAATTTTAAGATGCCACTGTCACAACATCTAGGATCTTGTGAAAGATGCTTTCTCTTTTAACTCTTTTGTAGTAGCTTGTTTGGCGCTAAAACTTACAGAGGGTAATCTACTCATCACTGCAGACATACTTGCAAAATCTTAACCTCAGAAATTGAAAAATGCAGATGTCACAAGGTGTGGAAAATTGGAATTAGCAGGAATAGCATCCTTCATTTCTGGACAATGCCTATGGCTAAGACTATAGGAGTGGCATGAAACTAAAGAACGATCTCTCAATTTTAAAACATATATCTCTGCTAGTGAATACCTTACAAGGAATTAACAGGATGCAGCTGTAACAATACTTCCTACTGTCAAAAGACATGGAGATTTTCCCAATGTGTCAGGAAACTCCCTTATTAACTGTAATCACTCCTCCTTAACACACAGAAGTTCCTTTCTTTACATATTTCTGCTAATGACAGTATTACTTCTGGAGTTCATAAATAAGGAGAATGCCGGAAAAAGGAGTTGCAATGTCACAAAATGCATAAAATATTCTCTTAATAATCAAAACATCTCTGTTCTTCCAATACACTATGAAAAAAGTTCCAGGATAAACCCAGGAGTAAAGTTTAAACTCTCCTCTAACTAATACACGCAACAAACTAATGAAAAAGTTATATATAAATAGGAACAAAGAAGATATACTGGCACATAATTTTTGCTGAAATTTATACTAAGATTTTTATCCGTTCTATATATTACATTTCTGTATGTCAGTGAGACAATAGACAGGTAAACGTGACCACCGTATCCCAATTTACTAAGGATAGTTAAAGAAAATGCAGCCTTCTCACTTTAAGCGTATACCCTCACTTAATAAGGAATATCTGGACAGAAAACCTCTCCTCTAGAATGTTTGACTTTAATGTTTGACTTTAATAAACGTGTCGGCAGCTACATATGTGACACTTACATCTTTTCAGTGTTCAGTGTAAGGTTTTATATTTCATTATATACTGTACAGTATTTCATCTAATTAGCGCCCTGGCGCTTATTTAATTTTCGAATCCTAGCCCCTGGTGCTTATTTGAGGGCGTCACTTAAAAGAGGGCGTCGCTTAAAAGAGGGCGTCGCTTAAAAGAGGGCGTCGCTTATAAAATTTGCCTCAAAACGTCAAAAGGAGAAAAAGAAATAACTTTCCTGTCAAAATTTCCATTCAAACCATCTGTTGAAGATGGTAGAGCATGTAAATTTCTTTAAAATTGCTATAAAAGTAGAGAAAATGTTGTATTTCATCTTTAATCCAATGGGCAATCATGTTTCTGCATGGTATATTGCCGCATTTGTAGGTGCGGCGCTTATTAGAAGGGGGCCGTTATTAGAGGGCGGCGCTTATAAAATATACTTGGCTAAAAGGGGGGTTCTTATTAGAGGGCGGCACTTATTTGAGACCTGGCGCTTATTATAGGAAATACGGTAATGGTATGGAGTCAATCACAGGCTTATTGACCAAATTATAGACCAAGAAAACTCCTTACTATCTCAAAAACTGTTTCTTTACACCACTGTGACAAAAACATTTAAACCTTCTTTAGAACCTATGTGACACCCTTTATATTTTCTCAGTGATTTTGAAATCAGGTACTTCTTACATATCACATGACAGATGCTCAAGTCACAGACTCAACTCAATCTTGAATTAGGTTTTTTTAACTCAATCTTCCTCAAAATCATGATTTCATAAGTTTGCAATGTAGTGCCCCAATTATTCACTATAAAAGAGGCCATTTTCTTTTAAGTAAGCAAGGTTTATTATGTCATAGACCTGATGATTTTACGTTGGCGACCTTTAGATCCTTCTCTCATCATCAGGCAATAAATAAGTGGTTTATTTATATACGAAAAAACAAAGCGAAAAATGTGTAATCAAAAACCAATTAACAACTATGTTAAGTGGGCGTGGGATCGGCAAACGTGTGATCGAAAAATTAATTAACAACTTACGGAGTAAGTGTGTGTCAGATCGGCAAATGTGTGATCGAAGACATGCCATTTTCTATTGTATCACCGAACTAATACAACAGTAATTTGATTCGTATTTGATCCTGAACAGAAAGATATTTTATATTTGTAAAATAAAATATAATCTCACACGGCACCTAATTTCATGGCACCTTTCTTTACCTAGCACTGTCTTCCTATTATGTGATCCTCACCTCAAATATGGATTCAGAGCTTCGTTTGGGATGGCTCCATGTGAAGGAAACACAAACACGCACTCACCTTGCCCGCGTAATTCCCAAAAATCGGGGAGGGCGTCTGTCTGTCTGTTTTTCTATTTTTCTCGTTGGCGCGACAGACATGCCGCTAGCACATAAAAAAATCTTCTGGCTGTTTGCTGTTTGCCTGCATGTTTTGATATAAAATTTAAAGTTTGTATCCAGGTGAGCATATTGAATTTTTTCTTAATTTCCTGTCTATTGTTTTCTGCGATGGTGACATGGTGTATTACATACAAGTCTCTACATGATGAACCAGCTTATCGATCCATATCTTTGTTTGGGGCGTTGCAGTTGTGTGAAATATAGCTAAATATGTCACCCCATGCCTTTTGCCATACGTTATAAATATTTTAACTGCAGGAGTTGTTGATGATGATTTACTGAAGAACGAAAAGCAAACTGTGTGCGTAAAGAGGATAGGTCGCTACACATCACAATACACGATCTCTGAGTGAGCACCGCCATAGTGAATTTCCGTTAAAAGTGCCGTAAGTTGGACCCAGAGAGATCACTACGGAAACAGTGTCGTTCCACCGCTATTGCTCTTCTAATTCCATATAACCAAGGAGAAAACTTGTCTACTTTGAGATTAAACTACCGCATACTAGTGTCTGAGGCCGTGAATTATGGAGATAATCAAAAGAAATTACTTAAGTCATCAGGTAAAAGAGATTATATACCTTATACCATACTTGGTATGGCATTATTTATATGTTTTCCATGTTCGAAGAGAATTGTCGAAGTCCAGTAAAAAGATTATCCAAATAAAATCTGTATCTGAGAGGGGTGTCTAAGTCGTTTCCAGTCAAAAAAATTCTATATTTAATAAATTTGCTCGGATAGTATATCTTCGTCTCGCAACAACACCTTGGTGCACTTATTGACTCTAATTTAGGCTGGAAATCCCAAATCAATGAAGTTTCAAGTAAACTAAAGAGAGCCAATGGTGCACTTTCAAAATTGAGGCACTTTGTGCCTACTAATATCCTAAAACTAGTTTATTATGCTCTCTTCTATTCTCAATCTCATCTTAACTACTGCTCTCAGGTATGGGGTCAACCTATAAGTCTGTTTATCAATAAGATCTCTATGCTTCAAAACAATGTCATACGTCTTATTTCCATTGCTGACCCACTAGCCCAGTCTAACCCACTATACAAGGGTCTTGGATTCCTCAAATTCACAGATATTGTTAAACTTCAAAACTCACTGTTAATGTACAATGTATAACATAAAAATCTGCCCAATTCTATCATCAACACATTTGCAGTTGACTATTACTCATTCCTATAACACAAGAGCAAATACTAGAGGTCTGGTCAATTTCAGGTCTGTACGAACTTGTTCGTACGGCCTTAAATCTATCAGACATCAAAGTCTCCTATCATGGCAGGAAATACAAAACTGTCTCTCACACTTGTTGATCTCACTTATCCCATTATAAAGCATTCAGTAAAATCCGCATTACTTGAAAATTATTAGATTGAAATATTTCTACTGTATCTAAAATACTGTATATTGTCTCAATCCCATGGCTTCTTTGCCTTTTTTCGAAGACAACTCTACCGTCTTCGCAAAAGAAATGCGTGATGACCCTGGGATCGAGGTAGACAATATTGCCTCCTGATAATTTTTTTGCTATGCACACTTAATTCAGACAACTTGTTTACAACTTTATGTTTGTGTGTAGTGCTCTGTCCCCTTGTCCAGTTTATTGTCGTGCTGTCCATGGTAGTTGCCACAATTTCCAGCTCTTAGCTTGTCGTGCAATTCCCAACCTAAAAACTTATGCTTCCTTCTATACTGTAACATTGTTTGTTTCATTTAACAATCAATGTTTTAGCTAATTATTATTTAACATATTTATATATCATCTGTAAGTCTCATAGTAATGTTTTTAGACAAATATATGTTACTTTCATTTCACTTCACTTTCTAGCCTTCTCTCCGCTAGGTCCAAAGTCCAACTTGCACCACTTACGGTGCGCTTTTAACAGCAAATTTGCTATGGTGGAGTTCACTCCGAGATCGTGTATTCACATCATCATCCTTATAAATGGAATTTATTTCTTACTTGGATCAGTATTAGTAGTATACTCCCCAAAGCTACTTCCAAGGGAAAAACAACGTTTCACTATTTGGTTTTTGATGGCATTTTCGAATTTCGCATTTTTACAGCGCTCCGCAAACGAGGGTGCTGACTACTCTTCGTAAAACCGCGTAAGAACTACGGAGAGTTATGGGGCCCTCCTGATTTAATTTTGACAATTACTCCCCCATTTCCAGCCCAGTTGTAATCCTGTAATTTATGTAGCACTACCGCCGTAGCTAACACACCCATATATGATTTACGGAGGTATTATTATTATGAGGTACAACTAGACTAGAGGTTAAATTAAATTGGTGATCCCCAGTAAAGACCTGTAACCCTCCGTATATTTACGGGGTTTTACAAAGAGTCGGCACCCTCGTCCCCGCAAAACCCTGGCTGTTTGTTTGAAAACTCAATCTTCTCAAGCAAAAACAGTCAGTAAAACTATCTTATATAGGAAATAATTCCATAAATGAAATTTTTTTTTTTTATATTATTTCCTATAATAGGAAATTTTTAACTTTCCTATTTAGGAAATTATTTCCTATTTAAGAAACAGTTCTGATATAAAAATATGTTTTAAACCATGCGCACATTCCCGTTTGAAAGCGCATTGAAATACCAAGTTTTTTGAATTCCTCGGAAAATTTTGATCAAAATGGCCTCGTCATTAAAAAATCTATCTCGGATTTTCAGAAATATCAAGCTGGAATGAAGTAGTAGCTTTTTTGCCTTGAAGATTTGCAGTATACTTTCGGGTTGCTTTTCAAAACAATTTTAAGTAGCTATTATCACAAATGAGGCTGAATCAAGGTAACTTTTTGAAAAATATCAGGAAAGTGTCCTGGATGCAAGGTTGATTGTTTCTTATTTAGGAAATTTGCCAGTTAATTCTTTTTCTTATTTAATAAATTCCTGTTTAGGAAATAAGTTAAAAATTCCTATACTGTATAGGAAATACTCTTAGGTGCCAAATAAACGTCCACCCGTTTATTCTTTTTGGAAAAAATTTCCCACCCCAAGCTTATTAGGACCCCCCCCCCCCTCCCCCAGTTTATTAATTTTTGGAGATTGCAAACTTGTTCTGTCTTGGTCTTGGGTATTTTTTTTATGCTTTTACCATTAACAATACCTATATGTGCAAGTATACAAAATACCAAGCAGTTAAGTATATAAAACCTTTAGAGTTCATGGTACTTTGT
>JAUCNQ010029345.1:0-13433 GCA_032352715.1 Bougainvillia muscus | reverse complement strand
TCGATTTTTTAGAGATTTGCTGCATATTTACAGAACAGATATTTTGAAGAACACCTCTGGAGGGATGCTTCCGAAATGTGTTTATAATTTATTATGACTTTTGTTATTCTGTTCTAGTTATCGTCCTTCACCGTTCTTTGTACTGGACGAGATTGATGCTGCTCTAGATAACACTAATATAAACCGGGTAAGGGTTTGTCTCAAAAAGTCGTTTTCATCTCAGATGAAGTGCCATTGTACATACAAAGTATGCACAATGACACTTCATCTGAATGACAATGAAGTGAATCTATAAAAAAAAGCTGAATCTCATTTTAACATTTCTTAGTCTTAGAAATACATGCATACGATTAAAATTAGTACAATTTCTTATATGGATTTTATGTTTGTTTTAGAAACATTATGTTATTCGTATTATAAATAATATCGTTTTCACCGCAGTGGAAACGTCTTTGTACATTCAAAATGTGTGCCAAGGCACCTCTTCTTGGATGTAAGTTAATACGACTTTCCACATGACTTTTGTGTTGGTGAATATCTTGATAATCCCCTTCTACAGTGATAATAGGGAGCTTAAGCACAGTCTAATCTACGACGGCAACGTAGAATTAGCCTTTGTGCATATAGGCTACTTGCATTTCATCCTGCAGGATGGAATGCAAGTAGCCTATATACACAAAGGTTAATGTCACGTTGCCGTCGTAGGTTAGACTGTGCTTAAGCTCCCTAATCATACTCAAAAAATACCTCTGACTATGTTATTTAATTGAAGTGTCTGCTCACGCGAACTGTGTGATATATATTTTAGCAATCTCACTGTAATACTAGCGTAGATAGGTGTTGATTTTGACGGCGAGGTATCAATTCGCAGTTCTTATTTCAGGTTGCAAATTACATTAAAAACCAAACACGCGAAAATTTTCAGTGTATTGTTATCTCCTTGAAAGAAGAATTTTACACGAAAGCTGACAGTTTAGTAGGAGTCACTTGTAATGTAAGTCGCCCTGACCACCTTTCATGTCTTACTTTAACAATGCAGAAACTGTTAGGGAATTATGCAATGTTCTTTCTTTGAGAATATGTAACTACATTATATCAACTTTCTCTTGTCAATTTTCGCTTGTAAATTTATTTGTTCGTCTAAAAACACTTCTGGCTGGAAACTCTGTTTAAAGCTGACCACATACATAAGTTACACCCATTTCGCTCGCATGAAGTACAAGAACCGTCAACTAAATTCTTATCGCAAATTGTATCATATTCATCACAAAAGTAGTGTTTTAGTGCACAATTAGTATGCACAAGAATTTCTTCTGAGTGAAAATTGATACTCAGTTCCATAATTATGCAAATTGAAAATGTTGCAACTGGTGTGGTCTGTTTTTATTTTATTTTAGCCGGATAATGAATGCACTACAACAGAAACCTTCACACTGGATATACGTAATTATTCAGAATAAAAACACATGCAAGACTTTTGAACCTGGATAATCACAAGACCATAAACAAAACTTAATTGACCGTGCGATATATCGATACATTTTGTGGCTTATTAATACAATTACTTCATGTAGTTAGGAACCTTCCACACGATTCGTATATTAATTCGTATAATTTTCATACAAAAGGAGTGTTTTTGTGTAAACTTAGGAACCGTCTCATAAATTCGCTTCAAATTCGTTTAAATTCGCTTCACAATTCGCTTCATTTTCCCCATAAATGAAGTGTTATTGTAACACGTAAGTTTTACAATAACACTTCATCTTAGGTGAAATTATTAGGAATGAAACGAATTGTTAAGCGAATTTTTGAGACGGTCCTTTAGTATGCACAACAACACTTCCTCTGTAATGAAAATGGCTCGTATTATGATACGAATTTCGTGGACGCTCCCGTAATTATTGAAATTCTTTAGGTTTTATTGTAGCCTTATGTCAGCAAAATTATGACAATATTAATGTAATTCTTCACGGAGTATTGAAATTTCTAATTTATGAATGAAACAAAATTGTATTGTATACTTTTTTTCATGAAATAATGATATTCCTTATAAAGATCTTTTTTTAAATACACCTACAAATCGTTCTGTGGACGTCATATATGTATCCTGGGAAATTGCCTGCGAAGAAGTGCATTTTGAGTATAAGTTGCTGTCTATGGTGTTTTTATGCCCAAAATCTACTCCGTTAAGTGAGTTAGTTCTATAAATCAGGTTTGTCTATGGTATGATGTCTCAAGGACACCGAAGGGGTTATACTTCTAATGATCTCTGATTGGTAGAAAGGTCAATGTTGGATAGTTTGATTGGACGTAAATGAATTACTGTTTTTCTAATACCAATGTTATAGACTAATAAAAAAAAATTTAAGTTAGAATTATAGAAAAGGGAGAAGAATTTAATGAAAACTTAGGAAAAGACCCTTGCTGATTCTTATAAAAATGTTGTCTCTTCATGTTTATTGTTGAAAACTTCTTCAACATCTTTCCTTGAAGATAAAGAATAAAACAAGTTTATTTTGCAAAATAACTTTCTTTTTAAAAGGCTTAATTGTAACCCGCCTCAGCTTATCAGATTAAAGGTTTTTCTTCTAGAAATCCTGTGCGCACCACTCCCGGAAGAGTTAAATTTCGTAATATGCTTCTTATATTTAAATCTGGAGGCTGATAAATATTTGTTTGTTAAGATTTGGGATTGTTCAGGTGTTTTAGGAGTTTCATTACCAATTTCGTCACTGATGAAGTGTCTTCGGTCATACTAAGTATGCACAAAGACACTCCTTCTGTATGGAAATTGCGTATTTCCGTACGTATTTTGTGGACGTTCTCTTAGGAATTTCATGTAAAAAAGATATGGTTCTTCAAAGGCTTTCTGTAGGTTTTTTTTGGTAAAATCGTGAAACTACAACATAAATATGTTTTACTTGTGTTTTTAAGAGAGCCTTGTTGAAATATAATATTTGTTTCCGTCTTTGTTTGAGTTGTATAAATTCGTGTTTGAACACTTGGGGGGATCTAAGTAGGACATGTTTTACTAAAGTAAATATCTCCAATGGACGTCTAAAGCCGCTAACATATAATTGATAAGTAAATAATAGTTAGAAACCGTCCACAAGATTTATTTCACAATTCGTACTATTATCATCACAGAAGAAGTGTCTTTGTGCATACACAGTAGGCACAAAGACATTTCTTTCTGTATGAAAATTGATACGAATTTCCATGCGAATTTTGTGGACGGTCTCTTAAGTATGCAATAAACTGAACTTGCTCTTCTCCTTAATGCTTTGGTTTACCATAAATTTCCGACTGAAGCATGATGGTCAGCTCATTGGATTGTAAAATGAAGACATTAAATAACTTTGCTTTCAATAACCAAATGAATTTCTTTGTATTTTCTAAATGTTTTCCCTCATTTTTGACACTGCTGTAAATATTAATTCGGAAATTCGTTTTAGAATCTCTGACATATGATACCCTATGACGAGAAGTGTTTTTGTGTATACTTTTTACTTTGTATGCACAAAAAATTGTTCTCCTGGGGTGATAAATAATACAAATAAAACGAATTTTTGAGACAAACTAACTAGCAAAACTAACCACAAAGAAAGAAAGAGTATTAGTGTAAAACTGGATATGAAAATTGCTGACTGGGAACCGACATCTTGTGAAACCTACAGCTGTGCCTACAGTTTATCATCTGAGATGAAAGTGAAACAAAGTGAAAAGTAAGTGAAAATTTGTATTTGTGATAACACGCTTTTGCCGCTGTAAATATACACCAAGGTACTCCAATAGAGTCTGTAAATCGCACACTACTCTAAAATACGAGATATCAACCTCGTTTACAGCGCCTCTTGTTGACAAGAGGCGCTGAGAACGAGGTTGATGAGATATTATTGTGAACTGAAAAGTAGCTGATTTGTAGAAGGTGTAAAATAATGCAATCCTGGGAAAGAAGTTGGATTTAACCCTTAATGCACGACGTCCAAAATGGTCAAACATACCTAATCAATCCTGCAATATATGTTGCAGGATTAGTATAGTATGTGTGACCATTTAGGACATCGTGAATTAAAGGGTTGACCTCATTATGTGCGTTTGTTACTATATTTTTGAAATATTGAGTGAGTGAGTGAGTTTTATGTTTAATGTGGTTAACCTCCGAAAGTACGAGGAACTTATTTCCAGGAGGGACCACGGCTTAAGTCGAAGGCCCTGGAGTATTTAATGCTCTTCTGAGCGATACGACCCACTGAAGGGTAGGTGCTCTCCTAGACAAGCCCCTGCAACACCCGATGATCACTTTGAACCATCTACCCAATTTCCCTCACATGGTATTGGTTGACCCGAGGAACAGCTTTTCAGACATGATCCTAAGCATGCCGAGCACAGGTTTCGAACTCTCGACCATCAGATTAAAAATGCGATTAGTTAAGAAGCTAAAAAAAATGTTCTTCCTTTTTATGTTTACTAGGTTCACGGACAGTATTAGAATTCGTGCCGATGGATTGGATATATCAATGATTTTTTTGTTTACAGTTTTCGAAAAAATTAATATGTTTTTTCTTATACGAATGAATGAACTTTCGAAGAACTTTTATATAAACCAGGCCTTATATTATTTTTTCTCACAGAATATGTACTTTGCGATTTAAATCGTTTAAACTCTTCTTTTGTTTCGCTCACTAGCGCTCTTATGTGAACATTTGTGCTAGTTAAAAACAATATGGGCACGTGGTTTAATATTACTCAACAACACGCGCTTCTATTAAGTCAGTGGATTGTTTGCCATTGGATAACTACTTCTTCAGTAGAAAAGGAAAATGAAAAATTTATAATACAATTATTATCTAAACTCTATCAAAATGTAAAGAGACACGGTGCTAAATGAAACGAATTGAATGCTATCAGTAGGGAGACACAGTATTAAATTGGTCAAAAGGAACGATTTGAATCGAAAGATCTCTTGAGTCTACTATTTTGAAAGCGGCGTCGCCGAATATTATAACTCCTTATAATGAGCGTTTATTGCTACTTCTCGTTGTAATGAAATAAAATATTCGAACATTTATTTCATTATAACCAGAAGAACCAATTTGCTTCGCAATTAAATGATGTAAAACCTGTATAAACGTGATCGACAGACATAAGACGTTTAAACAACGTCATTAGGACGTGGTTTCACTTTGTTTTTTTATTAGAGAAATTTTCTAGGAACAGTGGGACTGAAATCTGAGAACGATCTTCAATGGTAGACTAAACACTTATAGTGCGCTGTTGGCTCGTAAGAATACCTAATGCCACTTCTACCTCATGAGAAGGGTTGTTTTTTTGCACAATGAGAAGAGTGCAGTAGTGGCACATTGCATCCTCGATCCCAGGGCATTTGTCGTTTTCTGCAAAACAAAGAATCTGGGATCGAGGTTCAATCCAGGCCGAGGGTCTTCTCCGCCATGTCCCTGGACGTACTACAGTCAGCTTGTTCCCCTGTAAAGTGACATTTGAGAGAATTTGGTGTAATTTATCCCCTAGCAGTGGCCTCAGGAGAGGTGAAATAGTTAAAAAAAGGATACTTCTCTTAGAATTACAGTTTGACAATATCTGGTCAATTTGTCAATTAATGTGCCAGCTTTTGCTTCATAAACTCCAACGAAGTCATTAAAAGTCATAATTATCCTGGAGTCTCAAAGTGTTAAGTGGCAAAAAGTTATTATCATATCATTACTTTTGGGTAACCTCATTTTTTTATAATATGACGTAAAATGTTTTGTATGTTGTACTACACGCTATAATTTGTGATTGACACTTAGGTGAGAAAATTTACACGTTCAGGGTTGATGGCTTGCATGAAGTAATTTAGAAATGAGATTGTTTTCAACTGTCATAATCGCTTTAAATCGCGTGGTGTTACATCATTGACACTCAGACGTACACCTGGTTTTTACTGAACATACTTTCGTCCACAGAATTCCTCTCGCAGATCATACTCAGCAAACACGCCGTCAAAAATGACGTCCTAACGACGTCTTTGGGACGTCGTTTTAGTTTTGTGCTAGCTGGGTACCACTTTCATTACAGGAGAAGTGTCTTTGTGCATGCTAAGTATGCAAAAACACTTCTGCTGTGATAAAAATTGATACAAAATATGTGCAAATCATGACGTCTCACTTGGGAGACGTCATTAATGTCAAACTTTAGTCAAATTAATTACACCCGGACTCGATTAAAGTTTTTTTTAAACTTATTTAATCACTAGTTTAAGACTAATACACGTATTTGCAGCTAGGAGTATTTTTTATTGTTTTGCTGAGTGAAACATGCTCTCATTTCTAAATGAGGAAAAAAAACTAAAATGCATTTGATCGTTATTTCCGAGTTTGAAAAAAGGACATCGCGTACCAATCAATATTGATTCAGAAGTAGTGTATTTGTGCATACTGTATATTCACATAGATGCACCATTTGAGCAGGAGATAACTTTGAAAGGAAGTGAGATATGTAGGTTTTATCATCCACTTTTGTAGCACATCAATCAGAAAACAACAAAAAATGCAATGATATAGGTATAAAAATGTTAACCGTTTTAAAGGGACAAAGGCTACATGGATTGTAAGCGTTTTTGACCATTTTCTAACAATGTATATTAAAGGGCTAATGGATAAAAACATGCAAGGTGAAGAAGCCTATTATTTATTGGATTCGCTGCATAATGCATTGTACAGAAAATGACCCATGTAAACAATTTTTTTTTAATAATCATCTCTTTATTTTAGACTCGTTACTTTTAACTCTTTATTTTAGACTCGTTACTTTTAACTCGTCCCCAGGCTCTCTAATCTCGCCGCCAGGTCTCTGTTGAAATCTAAAATTTGCATGTTTGTAATCATAGTACACATCTTGCTAATCCATAGATGTATGAGATAAACCATAGATATATGGATAAACCGATCCTTTAGAACTGGGGTGCGTGGCTTAATTCACTTTTTGTCTGTTTTTCTGCTTTTGAGCACCATTTTCTTCTATTTGACTTTCGTAAACACATCGTTTTCGTGTCAATTAAATAAAACTTTAATTAAGTGTGAACCAGGCCTTCGTGTGAGAATTATTAAAACTGTCAATCTGATAACTAGTTATTATGTTATTTACACTTAACATGTTTTTTAACCAATCAAAATAGAGTAATAACATATCTATGTGTTCATCGATAAAACTATTGGCTTATACCTCGAGGTGGCAGGTGAGTGCAGTTGATTTGAATTTTTTTAAGATATTGTTATCATAACTTGGTTCAAGGTGGAAATGATTCGATTTACTCTCAGAGAAAGTAATCGTTAGTAACTATTAGTTAGTTATGAGACGTTCTCTTGTTAACATGTCGATAATGTTGAAATTTAATGTTACTTTTTTAGGAAGCCCGTGATTGCTGGCAATGTTTTATTAGTCATCTGCTTAACCCTTTAATGCATTTTGTCCAAAAATGGTCTCACATACTTAAACAATCCGGGAGCATTTGCTGCAGGATTGTTTAAGTATGCGTGGCCATTTTGTATACAAGGTATATTTAAGGGTTAAAACTCCTGGAGTGAGTTGGATGTTTTATAAATCTCTGTTGGAAAAGGTTCTCTTCTAGTAATTTTAGTTCGGTACAAAATGTCGGTCGGAGATTCATCGCAGTTTTAAGTATGATGAAATGTTTTAGCCATGTGTATAAGAAAAAATTAGGGAAGTACGAATGTATACCAGATTACTCAATTCCTAATATGGAACATTTAAATGATAAATATTACCGGATATTTCCTTATAAGGTATTTTAAAGTGTCCAGCAAATATATATTTGAAAGACTAGCAAAGCGATGGGAAGATCTACCTATCACCTGCTTTAAGTCTGTGAGAGATAGATAGATCAAGGCTGAAAGTATATTATACACCTACTCAACCGTGAATTTTAACATTTTTGCGCGAAAATAGTACCCACGAGGTTTAAGTGAAATTTGGGGCACGTTGGGCAGTTGGCTTTCATGCAGTCGTGTGTTGGAATTTTTTTTCATGGAGAATTTTTTTTTTTAAATTGGAAAAACATCGAAACATAAGTATTTTACTTGAAATATTTCGCCAATGTCTTTGATGTTAATTTAATTAAAATAAAAAATCATGCTTAAAGATTATTCGTATTCGTAAAGTTCGTAAAGATTTTCTGTGTTTTCATTTTTCGAAACAACTACAAAGAACACACCAAACTTTTCAAGAAGTTTCGAAAAATTTATCATAACTTTCTTGTATAATGTAATCAATCGTATGCTTTTTAGAATTGGATTTTAACTTATGTGAAATTTGTACATTTCGTCTGAGATGAACGTTTCTTGATACATATTTTATGCCTGACGACGTCTTATAGTCGTCAATTTTTATTGTATGTCGACAGGGTGATTGATTTCTGAAACGGGTTTATCTTTTTTAGTGCAATATAATTATTTATCTCTCTCTTCTTCAACGATGGATTTTGATTTTGGTGATTTATTACTTTCACATGCTATTCCAACACCAGAACCCCAAGATGGAGATCTTAATATGGTTCATTTAAATCCGTTACAACTGAATGCAGATTTTGAAAATTATGGTATGTAGCATTTGCCCTTTAGCAGGTACAACCCTAGTAATACTGTCCGTTTGAAATTTGGATAAGTAGCTTTCAAAATCTTTATTTTAAAGATTTAATTGGTCCTTGGTTCTTGTTTCACCCCTAAAAAAATTGTCTTGTTCTGTTTTATTTGAATTTGGGCTATACTCCTTGCAAGCCGCATAGAATTAAGGCTTGCTCCACGGTCTTGTTTTATAAAAACCTCCTTCTTATTGCAGGTAAAAAGACGAAATCAAAATCGTCTGATGATCATATTAAAAGACCGATGAATGCTTTTATGTGTTGGAGTCAAATTGAACGTAAAAAAATGGCGGATTCATATCCTGACATGCATAATGCTGAAATAAGTCGACGATTAGGTAAATATATTATTATTCTGTGTTAATAGTAACCCTTTAATACATGGTGGTTACAAAATGGTCACACGCACTTAAACAATCCTGAAGCAAAATGCTTCAGGGTTGTTTAAGTGTGTATGACCATTCGATATGGACACCGATAGGGTTAACTTTCTGAACCCAAAGGCTGTATGAATCTTCATGATTGAATTCAGGAGAATATAAACTATTGTAAGATTACATGCAATTAGATTTATTCGATCTTGAACAGCAATCCGAATTCTAATAATCGTAATTTTCATGCAGTAAACCTCAAATAGCACTGCACGAAATCCAACTGTATCCAGACTTTTTTCAGTCCGTATTCGTCCGTATTAAGACAGAAAGCTAGCATTCTGTCCTAATACCGACGTATACGGACTGAATACAGGAGTATACGGACTGTATAAAGGTCCGGATACAGCTGGATTTTGTGCAGTGTAGAGTATAGCTAGAGTATGGCCATTATTACAATTAGGTTAGGTAAATATATTATCCTGAGTGTAATTATTAACCCAAAATGCTTCAGGGTTGTTTATATGTGTGTGGCCATTTGATGGACACAGGACGTTCAAGGATTAAGTTTCTGAACGCAGTTGTATGAATCTTTATGATTGAACTAAACGCCAACTAGACGCCATTTATGACAATTTGAATACTAGACCACTGTCGTATCATTTTCGAAAGTTTTAAAAACACTTCAATATTGCATGTAAAAAAGCATTCCCCGTTCTAATAATTTAATTTGTTTGATTTCAGTATGACGAAAGATAAATAGTTACATGGACGTTTTATTATTATAGTAAATTTTATTATATTACAGTTAAATTTTACTTCTCTAAATATAGTTGGAAGAGGAAGGCGACATCAAAATTTCAATTGTTGACTTTTAACTTCAAAGTACAGGATATATGTTTTATATGTTTATAGTTAAGTGGATTAACCAAAATGAAATAAATATCAGTCAATTTCAAAGTTATGAAATAATTTATTAAATTCAATATCTAATATTTTATACAGTTTCACCTTAGGATAAGTATCTTTGTGAATGCACAGTATGCAAAAATACACTTCTCCTCTGAGATGATGCAAATCACATGGATTTACAAACAAAATTTTGACATATATATTGTGGCTCTTCCCATTTTTTTTTGCACCCATCATTCCCCTGGATTTTCCTTCCGGGCTTTTTCGGTTTATTTATGACAGGGTTAATTGAGACTTCATTTTTTAATATTTTTTTACGGTTATGGGAAATAATAAAAATCTTAGCACTTGAACCACCCGGAAACCACCCGGATCTGGGAAGGAGTTCAAAAATGTCTACAATGTTTTCCAATTTGTGGGATTTCGTGAGAAATACACATTAGCCTGTTAATAAAAAAGTCGTGAACTGGTCACACACACTTAAACAATCCTGCAGCTAATGCTGCAGGATTGTAAAAGCGTGTATGACCAATTTTTCTAACACTATGCATTAAAGGGTTAAATAAAGTTCACCTTTGTTACGACATATGTTTTAGTACTATTAAAAATTCTTTTATTTCACCTTCTTATTCTTTCTATAAAGTGGTTTTCACTTCTATATTCATCTGTAAGTTTCAAATGTGAAGATATTCAACACTTTTGTTATGTGTTGATGTTGAAAACAGATGCGATAATTTTATTAAGTATAAAATGGACCATCCCACAAATTAATTTCCTCTCTCGTAAATTTTAACATTATTTTTGATCCCAGGTGAATTGTCTTTTCTTCAGACATACACAGAATGTATCCAGGGTGGCCACCACTAAAAACTCCTAAAACATTTCCACTTGAATTCTTGATTAGACTGTGCGTAAACTTAATGAACCTTTCGTCAGATCTAGAGTATTGACCAAAGGGTTCGTCTCAAAAATTCGCTTTAATTCGTTTCATACATCGCTTTATTTTCACCTCAGATCAAGCGTTATTGTGCATACAAAGTATGCACAATAACACTTCATCTGAGATGTAAATTGACAGGAATGAAGCGAATTTATAAAATGAACTTTTGAGACGGCTCCTAAACAAAGTCTAATATGGAATAGGAGGGCAATGTCCAATTATGTTAATAAGGACAATTTTTATGTAGCCCTAAAAATGCCTGTTTTTTTCGAAAAAACTAGGTATTTTTAGAACTATTTTACCATCATAATTCAGGGGACAACGTCCATTGCATTTAGCATACTCAGAAGAGACCTAGATTAGTGCTTGATACTTTTTACATATTTATTTCTAGGCAAACGTTGGAAGTTATTAACTGATGCTGATCGTAGACCTTACGTTGTTCGATCTGAGAAACTACGAGAAGAACATATGAGGCGTTACCCAGACTACAAATACCGACCAAAGAAGAAAACGACTAAAGAAGTTGCAAAGAGTAATAGTAATAACACTTCCAAAACAACCCAAGCACAAACTCTAGGTATTATTAAACTTGGACCTACATCTGTTCGTAATGACAAATCTGACGATCAAAAACTTTTAACAGAAATCAATAACGTTAATTTTTTTAGTCTACCATACAATGGTCAAAAACTTAATATTAAAACCATGAATACAGATGGACAACATTATGTACTGTCTTCACCTGGTAAACCTTTTCTTACATTATCTCGACAAGTTGGTAAAATTGGTAGTCTAAGCTCATCAAATTTTTTAATGGCACAAAATAATAAGATGGGTATGCAACAGCAATTATCTAGTATTGATATTAACCCTATTACCCCTCCACCAAATGTACCCGACACATTCGCAGATGAAAACAGTAGTGAACTAAATCTTTCCTTTTATGAAAATGAAGAAGAAAATAAATTTCGAAAAATTCAGAATTATTCTACGATTCAAGATATTCAAAGAGCACCAGAATGGAATCAAGAATATTTTAATGAATTTCCACTATCACCATTTTCTGATGTGTCACCAATTAATGACTTTCAAAATTTGTACACAACACCTGAAGTGTCTGAAATGTTAAATGCACAATGGTTAGATGGAACACTAGCATTTTAAAGGTTTTTTATGCGTCGTCTTTAGAATTATTATTAGTAATACTTTGATAAATGATTTTTATCTAATTTGCAGTGGGTTGAACCGTGAGGCTGATCAAAACAAATTTCGCTTTAATTCGCTTCACAAATCGCTTCATTTTCACCTCAGATGAAGTGTTATTGTGCATACAAATTATACACAACACTTCATCTGAGATGAAAATTGACAGGAATGAAGCGAATTTATAAAGCGAATTTTTGAGACGGTTCCTTAGTCACATCAATAGAATGGAGACTCAAAGTAATTAAATTGTTATCGATTAATGTTGGTCTTTAAAGACCCACCATCACACAGAAAGCTATTAAGAATTTAAACTTCTAGTTCTCCATCACGATGCTCTGACTAGTGCTGGATCCGCCACTTCAACCCCCTGAAAACGATATAGAATTTATAGTAGGAAACTGTCTGCAAAGCAGGGTAAAACCATTAAAATTTCAAATTTTTCGCAGGTGTTCGCCTCCTCTTGGATCGTCCCTGCCTTTAGGTAGGGTCGATTAATTATAAATTTGTTCACATTTTTGTGATGTGTTATTTTGTATATATTATGACAAAGTATAGAAAGCCAGGTAAATTATGCTAGTCGTTGTAAATTTAATATTTAACTAGCCAATTACGTGTTTGCACGTCCTTGGTTAAACCCACGCCCATGTAGATTAGACCTCATAGCTTAGTTGTTTAAAGGTGGATATGAACTTTGATACTGATCAATCAGAATTGATATATAATTTTTAACTTTTTTGATCCACCTTCGAACAACTGGCTTCATTAGTGTATATACATATGACGTCGTGATGTGATAAAGTTTGTCGGTACAAAGTGACTAAATGTTTGCAGGTGACGAATAATTTTTACCGCAGATGTTTTTTACCGATTTACTTGAAATTGATACGAATTTTCATACGAATTTTTCGAACGTCTCTTATATTTAGTGTACTTTGGTATGTAAAATTGCACTTCTCTTGATATATGATTTTTGTACACGATCCACTTCCACAGTGTCATTTTGTTGGCTATTTTTACACTGTGGCGGGTATGCGGACTGTGTACTCAAAATTAATATTAAGGGTTAAATTGTATATTTATCCACCATTCCTGTGCGCAAACACGACTAACCTTTAATAACATTATATGAAAAAGTGATGTTATCCGTAAACGATTTCATCAAGCAACCTGATGAAATCTGGAATTGTACATCAGATTTCAGCAAGTTACTTGATAAAATACTTAAAGGACAACATCATTATTTAGGGTCCGTCTCAAAAATTCGCTTAAATTCGCTTTATTCTTATTAATTTTCATCTCAGATGAAGTATTATTGTGCATACTTTGTATGCACAATAACACT
>JAUCNQ010029234.1:0-13435 GCA_032352715.1 Bougainvillia muscus | reverse complement strand
CATAAATAAAATTGCGTAAAGGAGAAGTCTTCAATATTTTCTGTATTTCTTCATTGCTGTATCTGAAAGCAAAGTCATTCATCAATATCAACGTTCGTTTCGCGATTATCGAGATAGTTGTTGAATCACCGGAAAGTGGGATCAGTGTCAAGTACCAAAGAACTCATTATGATATTCTTTTGAGAAGAGACAGGATTTATTGTGTCTGTGTGCCTGCATTGCTTAATCTGTATAAGTTTGTAGTTGATCGTGTAATTATGTCCCATCCATCTCTTCTGGTGATATTGATATCATCCAGTTTAATCTTTTCCAACAAGGGAAACATAGAAGATAAACATTCACAACATTCAGTATTTAAAATACTGTCTTTTATAGTTAGTTCTCTTAGTTTAAGTGCACCATTATAATGTGACTCCAAAACGTACTTTGTAAGTGATTTCCATCCATTTATGAATATCTTATTATCATCAGCATCAATTGCATGAACATATAATTTTTCTACGAAAGGAACTATTTGAGATAAGTGTCCCAAATCATCATCAGAACGAAGAACCGCATGAATTTCTTTTAAATTAAGTTCATTACTCGCATCAGATGAAATAACCAAATCTATAAACTTTTGCAATTCTTTTGTATTTATGGTATTAGCTTCGAATGTAAATCTTTCGAACAATGGTAATATTGGAGATAAAGCCGTTAAAACGCCATCTTTTGTTAGAGGAGGCTTTGAGATATCAATACTATATAAGAAGACTTCCTGACTCGGTTTGATTATTATTCTATATTCATTGTGATTTGTACATTGATTACTTTTTGCATATCCAACAACTTTTACCAATTCAGTGGCTTGTTGAATTGTCATATCTATATTGATATCTAATATTATTCTATATACTTTGAAATGTTTTATGAAGTATAGAGCTTTGAAAAAATCCGATTTATTGTATGTGAATAAATGTGAATAAATTTCAAGTAATCATTTATTGTAATACTTGTTGTATCTTTATGGAACTCGTAAAGAATTTGCAAAATATCGATATCGGTGCGACTCTCCCATAAAATTGAAAGTAATGCTGCAGATTTTGAATCTTCATCAATATAATTCTCAGTTTGAAGCGCTGATACAAAATTCGATAAATATTTGGGCCAATTTGAATTTTGATGACATCCAAGAAAAACCAGTAAACATTAAGAATGCATTTCTTATTTTGAATTGATTTTTAACTAATTTTACATCAAGATTTCTGTATATATGTATTGCACAAAGTAATTCCTGTAGAATTAAATGTCGGAATTGATAAACACATCCATCTTCACCATAATCACATTTCACAAAAATACCAGTTTTTTCCATTTCTGAGAGGTATTTGCATTGAAGCATTTCTTTTTCTTCAAATATTATCCTTCCTTCATCCATAGATTTATAAGCAAACTGAGCCAAGTCTTGAACAACTCCCATTAACTCTGGATCTTTAGACAGTTCCATCAGAGGACAGTTTGATTTTTTCATAAATTCTCTTAAATATACTAAGAAGAGCGCTAGATTTAACTTGGTGGATGTATTTAACTCTTCTAATAAAGTTTCTTCTTGATCATACACACAGCATATTGTAAAAGCATATGCTGGAATACATATGAACGACTTCAGCCTTACACTTTCTTCTACAGTGTGGAGTAAAGACATTATACGATTGTGGCATGTAAAATTGAAGTTTTGTATATATTCAGTTAAGCCTACTTCATTAAACCCGGTAACCTCAACACGTTTGCATTTTGAATATAAGTTATCCAAACTAGCAGCTAATTCTTCACAAGCTCTTGGCCTACCAGATATTATTACATTCCAGCAAGGTAAAACTGCCTTCAATAAATCATACAGAGCATTTGCAGGAGAATCTCCGATTATAATTTCATCCATAATCTTTTTCAAGTCATCAAAGTAGGCATATTCATCTATACCATCTATTATTATTAAGATGTTTTTCTCTGCTACATGTTTTAAAACTCTTTCACTAAAAAGATTACGATACCAATTACACAAAATATCTGTCCAAGACTTCAAATTTCGCATAATATTTAATTCCCTGCAGTCTAGTTTTACTACAAGCTCAAAGTCATTCAAGCATTTCTGCATTGACCAATCATAAACTAATGAGTCAAGCAGAGATGTTTTGCCAATTCCAGCAATACTTCTCAACAAAACACATCTATCAGAGAGTGTTATAATGTTCTCACGTTCCAACTTTGTTGTTTTAGTAAGACTTATTTGTTGGAGATGCTCTAAATCAAAGTTATGCGCTTTTTCCCATTCGCCAACTACCAGCTCAACATATAAATCCGTTCTGCCCACTGTTCTACGTGTTGGACCATCTACTGTTTTGATTGGTTCTTTTTGTGTCTAATCTTTAAATCTGTCTGTCATTTGTCTTTTGTATCTTGTAAAAACATCATTGCAGTAGTAATCTCCTAAAATTGTAATATTTTAATTTCTCATTTGAATACGAAAAGATACACAGTGGACATAAATCCATTTGTGTTATAACGAGTCGTCCTTAATTACGAACTTTAACCTTTTAATGCCTTATAAAGTCAAGTTTTTACCCCATATGGTACACTATAGAGGAGTTATTCTGTTTTTCAAAATTTTTGTCTTCGAACTGAAAAGCACTTGCTGCATTTGTCGGCGCTCTTTTAAGTTTAAACCACAGTATTAAACTTTTTTGAAATTGTGATTTAAATTTTTAAGGTTTTAAAACGCGTGTATCCATGAAAAAATTAAACTCATACATGTACTTACTGTGGTTTAATTCACTGCTAACTCTAACTTTGTCTTAGAGTTAAAAGAAAATTTGCATAAACCTTTTTCGTCACAGATGTCGATGTGAGAAGGTTAATTTCGAAAATGTAGTCATTTTTTGGATTACCAGATCAATTTCCATTTTATTGGAAAATACCGGAAAAGTTTCCGGAATGTAAATCATTTTCCATTGAATCCGTAATGACGGCCAATTTTCCACAAAAGAAAGCTATTTGAAACACTAGGTTCAGTTTTATATAGTTTTGAATCGAAATAACGGATTAGCTCAATCCGACATTAATTCCTACTCTCATATATCAAAATTGATTAAAAATCAATTCTGATTGGTTAAATACCGGATCAAGCAAATCAGAGCTCAATCCAGTTTCGAACAACCAGAGTCAGATATCCTATCAGTATTGGATTAAGTTATAGGCAAAGCGAGAAGAAAAAATAGCTATTTCGTTATTATTGGTCCCTGAAGAAAAAACTGATATTTCGATATTATTGGTCGTGTATTAAACGCTCCATTGGTCCATGTACTTCCAAAACCTCTTGGGAGTTTTTGGGGTGTCTATTAGACGTCTTAAATGCCAGGCGACGGCAAGGTCGCCCATTCACTCAGTTTATATCTTCTTCTGTATATATCTTTGGCATGGCAGATCATAGAAAGCGTGGGCAAATACTGTAAACTACTGCTAGTTTTTATATTACTTTTCTTTTCATTTTCGTTTCTTTTACTTTTGTTTTGTTTTTCTTTTACTTTAATACAAAAATTAAATATGGCCAATGAGTGCCAAATGCGATATTTAGTTACTCTTATGATAAATGTTTCTATGTATCAAAAATGAATCAAAAACTCATCTCACCTCATTCTCTGGGTAATTTATCTCAGATGCATTTGCAAGACGGAGAGATACAAAGAATATATATATAAATTGCCCTGAGAATAAAGTTGGCCATGAGTGCCAAATATGACCTTATAAGCAAATGTTAAAAAAAGAAGTTCTTAGAAGAAACTCGAAAAAAATAGATACCCCGTGCATCGCTCGTAGCGCCACATGTAGTATATTTTAAACGTATGTTAATACAAAGTCCGATGTTTAACCCTGTAGGTGGGTTAAATAACCTTTTGTGGAGTGGGAGTCCTTTTTCTTACGATTCGTCGTGGAGTTATCTTTTTATTATTCTCAAACTGCACCCCCCAGTCATTCAATCACCTGCTCCCATCATAATATACGTAGTCATCATCATAGCCAGCCTTAAGTGTCACATCATAATCATCCATCTTGCAATCTGCTCGTTCTGCTGAGAGTAGAGCTAGAGGAAACAATCCTGAGGCAAGAGAATAACAAATAAAAAGGCACCTAGCTAGTTGAGGCAATGAAGAAGTATGCCTACTACATCACATGATATCAAACATCAGAGTTCATACCGTTATAACAGATGTACGTTCTTATATTTCATTCTTCAAATCAAAAAACAAAGCTTTCCTAAAACTATTGTATAGCTAGGAAGCTAGCTAGGTTCTCTGTGGTTCTTTCACTGCACTGCACATACGGTGCGCTCACAACTTGATTGTCCAATGATGTACACTCAGGGAAACGCTGGACATCGCGTCAAAAAGTAAAAACAAATTGAAATAGAGACTATTGGTTACATTTGTACCAAAATATACGATGACCATGTTTTAGAACCAATGTGTCCAGAAAAAATCTTTAGAAAGTCGGTACAAAGTCACCAATGAATGCATCTTTACAGTAAATAACACGCTGTATAAGCAAACAGATGGAGTGTCAATAGTAGTATTTACAGGATGTTATTTGGATACGTTAGAGGAAGAAGTAATTACACCTGCTAAACCAACATTTTACCGTAGATATTTTGACGACACTTACTGAATAAGAAAAAAGAACACGCTCGATGCCTTATTCAATGAACTGAATGAATACCATCCTAACATGACGTTCATTGTTGAGGAAACTCTTTCAAATTCTTTGACACAGAAAGTATTCGGAACGCTGATGGTACGATTATTAACAACGTATACACCAAACCAACGAAACTACCTGTACATTGGACTTCTGCTATACCTAAATAGTATAAAAGAAGTACCACGCGTGGTGAATTGTACAGAGCTAGGGGAGTTCGTCCCAATTTCAGTCACGAACTGACACGAATAAGGAGAACATTTAAAAGGGGTAGTCAACCTCGTCCCCAGGGCTTTTTCGCTTTATGATTTGTTGGAAAGACGCGAAAGAAGGCCCTGGCATAGTTTGATAATTATACAAATAATCTTCCCCAGATTTTGGGGAAACGCTTAAATTATTTCTAATTATGCGTATAATCAAAGCCGGAAGAATTTATATTATTATTTGAAATCTACGTCAAATCTACAGTTATTTCTCAAATTGAAATGGACATAATTTAGAAATATAAAGCACAAGTGTTCTTACATGTGGTTTGCAGCACCAAATGTCAAAAAATTAAGTAAAAATGTATTTTCTTACATTGAAATATTTGAAACAAAAGAGATTAATTGAAATTAGATTAGAACTATTATTAGAACGTAATTTCGTATAAATTATTATACTATACCAGGGCTTCTTTCGCGTCTATCCCGCAAATAAAAAAGAAATTATGCCCCCTCTTTTTTTTTCTTGAACGATAAATGCTAGAGACTTGAAACTTTGCACAGTTGTTACCCAATACAAAAGGAACATTTGGGTGTGGTTAGAGTTGATATGACGTCATCAGTGTCTTGATGACGTCAACATTTTGTCTGAAAATCGCGATTTTTGTGTACCTCTTTAAAAGAGAAACTTCGTCAAATAAAATCCAATTATTTCCCATAAAAACTATATAAAACTCAACTAGAGAGTTCGAAATAATGTTTCTCATCAAAATTTGGCCACCCTTATGGAAATACCGGGAAAAAAATGCGCTCCAGAAAAGTTTCTGGTAATCTGATAAATGACGCCGTTTTCGGAATGGGCATTGTTCCATGAAGATTTGTGCCAAATTTCAAGGCTTAAAGTCAAATACGTTGGAGATTAGGGCATAATGCTCCCTATCCCCCCCCGGTGCTAATAGGGTTAACCCTATTCGTATCGGGGGGCGGTGGCGGTACAAAGTACCACAAATGTGATCTTTTCCCTATAACTTTTGTTCTGTACATTATTAAGGAATGCCCTTTGGTGACTTTTAATAATTATGTATTGGCCACACAATGATAAAAAATTAGTTGCGCCCTTTAGCGCCCATACGCCCTCTGAAAATATTATCCCGTTATGTTTCCTCAAATAATTATTTTCAAACTTTTTTTTAATCGACAAATAAAGCCTCAAGAAGAATAGTTTTGAATGTATTGCACATATTTTATGTCAAACGGTAACAATTTAGCTGCACAGTGCTTCTGTTTCCTTCAAGGGCGTTAATTTGAGAAAATCATCAAAATTCCGGGGGAAAACTTAATTATGACGTCACCGCCGAACCGATGTTGTCATAGGTGAACCGACGACTTTAGAATGACAGAATTGTGATGTTGTACCACTGTGCTAAGTTTTATGACGTAAGTATAAGGTTAACAGCTTATTTGGGGGTGCGGTACTTTGTACCCCCCCCCCCCGGTATATTTGAGACCGTTACAGATTTAGTTTTTTATTCATAACCTGAAGATGTATCTTTGTATACGAAAACGTTAGTTGAATATATTATCAATAAAAATGTGCTGATATTATTATATAAATTGAAATAGGCTAGCCTACAATCTTACAATACAAACAGTACGCTCTGCGATCGAAAAATAGAAATTAATCCTCGGCTTCGTTTTCTTTCAACCCTATTAAACCCTGAACGAATTAATTTCAGAGCGTAAAACAAGCGAAAATGTTCACCGTCAAATATCAAGTCACGTTACGCAATAAATTTAAAGATGACGTCATCGTATGACCGAAGACGTCATCAAAACTTCAAAGATTGAGTAAAATCACCATGTTTACGTTCCGAATCAAGATTTAGCAACACAAGACATTTTACTCCTGAATTTTATCGGAATATACTTTCTTGATTAGAAATATTCAAACATTTCGCGGATTAAAGTAGCCTTCATAGGTAGATCGCCTTCATTGCACTTCGCGGGGCGTTAACGAAGCGGTCTATTAGGTAGGGTAGGATTAAAGCTGCTCCAAAATGATGCCTCATCGTTATCATCTACCAACTCAATAAAAAGATAATTTATTGTTTTCTTGATAACCCAGTTTTTATCTCAAAAAGTTTTTATATAAACATTGAATTAAACTAGTGCACAAATTTTAAAATCCAGCTCATATTGAGTACATCAAAAACGGGGGGTTACTATTATTAATATGATAATATCATAAGCAAAGACTTTTGAAATTGTATAAATATATTGTGTTTGTAATATGAAGAGAGATATGTTTTTGCATCTTCGGTACGCTAACAAAATGTCAACACTGAATGCAGTGATTTTTCTACTAGAAAAGATGAATATGGACGAACTTTGAGAGTGTTCCCAACAACAGGTATGTAGGGCATATTTATTGAAAATTGGAACTTGATGATGTGTTTCAAGACAGTATTCACCTTATAGGAAAACACCTGACTAATAGCCCTTTTTAGACTATTTTTGGGCTGTATAAAGCAATTTTCTGCAAGTCGTTTCTCTGGACAACTAGTTAGAGAATGCTCCTTAATTCTTTGTAGTATTAACTTTTAAAACATGTTGATTGAGAGAAAGAAATTTTTACTGAAATTCATAGATTCGTGACGCATATCTGACTTGTATGTTAAATATAATGGTTCGCCATCCTGATTATTATCTCACAATATTTGAAGCGCATGAAGCGCGTTGCTAGTTGATAATCCAAGCGGATGATTGTTTTTTTGATGAAATGGCGAGGTAATCAAAAATGGAAAATTTTCAGTAATAAGAAAGAGAAGGAGAAGGAGGAGGAGAAGAATTAGTAAACCAGAGCCTCGCTACGCGATTGCAATAAAGTTAAGTTTAAAGGATCGTTAGAGGTAGCTTTTTTGACTTTGAGACAAAATGTATAATTTTGAGAGGTAAATTCTCAAGTATAATACCAAGATTCTGGCCGATTTTGAAACTTTATATTTAGACTAAATTTTTTGGACAAAACTTTTTGTGGGACATAATTTTCGTCACCGTGCAAAAAAACATTTGTGGCTTTTGTCCGACAAAGTTTTGTCTGATAAGGTAGTTCGTTCACTGTTGTTCAATGTGACAAAGTAACACAATGAAATCTTCAAATTAACAGAAGTTACGGGGGGTCAAACATGCTGCTGGTACCTTTGCCCCCAGGCTTAATAGGGTTTAAGCCAATGACTTTATTTAAAAAAATAATACCATACTACAACACAAATTAATGCTACTAAAAAACCCTATTAATTGACGATAGCATACCTTGAGTGATAATTTTTTCCTTCTCGATCAAGTCCACCAAATCAGCACGTTTCAATTCTACCAGACAACGTCTAAGTTCCTTCCAAGTGACTTTGTTATCCAAGCTATCGAATGCTTGCATCATTAATTCTTTGTGTTCTTTGAATAGTTCGGCGAAACATGATTGTGCCTGATTAGCACCAAGCATACGGCAGAGACTTCGCCAATCTTTTTCTATATTTGCTGCAACAATTTCAAGCTGCTTCAGTAGTAAATAATCATCTGAATTTGATTCTACGAAGATATAACACCAAACTTTGGTCGATTATATCCTTGCCATAAATATTTAGTGGAAGAAACCTAACCTTATGTAACAGACCTAATGGCAGTTAGTAAAATTGCAATATAAGGAAGAAGAGTACATATCACCGTTTATATAATCTATCTAATTTAATAGATTGGCTAGTGCATGTATTTAAAAAAAAAAAAATTAAAACCTTTTTGGGTTCAAGAAATATAACAATCTTACCATTTTCTTCTTTTTTGCAATATCTTTTATGAATTACTGTCACTTCATTCTTTAATTTTATCTGCTTCCGTTTCATGACTACGATATCTTCTTCATTTTTATGAATTGCTGTCACTTCATCCTTTAAATCTGCCTGCTTCTGGAGCACTTCATCTTTTAGATCTATCTGATCCCGTTTCATGGCTACAATATCTTCTTCCATTTTATGAATTTTAGACACTTCATCTTTTAAATCAGTCTGCTTCTGTTTCAAGACTACAATATCTTCTTCCATTTTATCAATTGTTGTCACTACATCCTTTACATGTATCTGGTCCTGTTTCATGACCACAATATCCGCTTCTATTTTATAAATTGTAGGCACTTCATCCTTTAACTTTATCTGGTCATGTTTCATGACTATACTATCTTCTTCTATTTTACTAATTGTTGTTACTTCATCCTTCAAATTTGTCTGCTTCTGTTTCAAGACTACAATATCTTCTTCCAGCTTGTCTGCTTTCTCATAATTGATTCTTACAGCCTGTGCTACAGTTTCAATTTGAATTTCTAAATTGTCAGTACGGGTTATAATATCTGTCATACGTTCATTAATTTTATTAAATACTTTGAAACATTTCGCCATAGTTTTTGATCCGCATTCATTTAACATAACACGTAAATCTTTCACTTCGTGTACAAGATTCTGAATGTTTTTCTGATCTTGATTCTGGGTTTTTGCCGAATCTTCAATTTTATCGTTTGTTATATCAATTTGCTTTTTGAACCATGTAGTATATGCATCAATCATTGGTTTGCTATCAGGATCCAGGCTTACATTTCGATATTGCATAAGGTTACCTTGGTATTTTAAACCTGTAGCTATATCAGTAAGTTCGTTCCAAAATTTAGTTTCATCGGCAGGAGTCATTGCTGTTATTGAACCAAGATGGTACAAACAATTTCAAAACACTATTGCTTTAATCACATACCCAAGAACTGTCTTGTCATAAGCATCCAACATATTTTTGTTAAGTTTTCCATTAAGCGTCTTAATGCCGTTCAAAGTTTTAATAAGTACACCAAGTAGTGTGATGTCATATTTTCTCGAATGTGTAGCCATAGTTGCAGGAAAGAGTAAGTCCCACTGGTCTTGTTTGATAATTTTGTTATTGAAAAGCTTGAATAGCTTGTTATAAACTACGGGTTGGTTCAGTTGCTTATATAATATTAAAGGATCTCTATCAAATCCAACATGAGGCATTAGTTCATTATGAAACTGTTCATCTTTGTGAAAAATAGCCAATAAACCTTTGCAGATTACATCATCAGCAGCAACAGCTACACGAAGCCAGAGTTTACTGTTATTTACAGTAATATTTATCTTTGACAGGGCCATTCTAAGAGAAAAGAATAATATCATTACAATCAGTTTTCAGACGCGGATCCAGAACCTGCTTTTACTTGGTCACAGCAATATGATGGAGACTGAAAGTCATTAATGTTTAATTGATTTATGTAAGATGTTGCAACTCTAAAGCCCCAATACCACACATGAAACCGTTGCAAATTAAATGTTCTAGTTCTCAATTGTGATGCTTTGTCTAGGGCTTTATCCGCCACTGTATTTTTATTGTAGCTAGTGCATGTACCTAAAAGGAGTAATTCTCTCAACAGGTCCCTAGTCCAGGGGGGGGGCATGCTTCCCCCATTTTTTTGGTAAGTATTGTTGTTTTTTTGTTTCTTTTTGTTGTTTTTTCTATTGATAAACACAAATTACAAAAGATGAAAGGGACATATACAAAGACTCTTGATACTTCACGGTAGAAAAACCCACCTGTGAAGTACTGCACATAAAGTTAACCTAAGAAAACAAAAATAAACAAAAAACAATTAAAATATAACGGTAAAATAAAAATTAAATAAAAAGACTGAGCTGTGATTGGGTTTCCGAATGAATATTTACAATAAGGGTATATCAAATCTCTCAGATGATTTAAGGAAAATAATGGTATTTTGCAGCACAGAAGAGTTTTGTTCTGTACCGTAGACATCATCGCCATAAAGAAGTAAATTAACAAGTTTATCGTCTGAAAGATCAGATACTGACGCAAAAGATCTGAATCTGCTTTCTTGTAAGGAAAACTTAATTTATAGGGCACGCACAGTTTTCAAAGAAATCGGAAAACTCTTTGAAACTTTCTGCTGCCCTTACATGAGAGGCAAATTCATTGAAATGTTTTGCCCCTTGGAAAAAGAAGGTTTTCTGGCAGCATTCTAATTTTACTTTTGGAATGCGCATAAAGATGCATTTATTTCGAGTGTTGTTGTTCATTACATCGAAATAGTCATGTAGATTATCACAAACATCATTATTCAGACATTTGTAAACCTTTAGTCAAAGTTACTTTCTCGTAAGATTTTCAATCGATGGAACATGAATAACTTTTTCGTTTTTCCGTTAAATATGATCTTTCCTGCGCGATGATCTAACGAATTGACTTTTTGATTATACGTTTTACTTGTTTGATACGTGACTAATGAGCAGTAGGTGAATAGTAGTATGAACATCGAGCATTTCAGTTGATGGAAAAAGTTTCTTTATGGCTTGCCAAAATGGCTGCGGGTTGTTAGCTGTTTCTTTCAGTAAAGTCTTGTGGTGGTCATTTTTTTGCTTTTCTAACTCTCTCATTTGTCCTGTTTCTTTGGAATTTGTAGCTTTCGAAGTCTGCCTTGGATCTGGTACGTCTCAATTTACGAAGGAGGGAGGCGCGGTATCAGTGTGATATCAGTGACAATAGATTTCATTGTCTTCCACGCGGTACTGGAATCATTGGTTTTGTATACAGGAATCCAGTCTGGGAGAATAAATCGTCGTTAGCCTTTTTCGGATCGTAGTTGGAATAATCGCGGCATTTTATCATAATGTCTGGTATTTTGATGTTATTTACTTTCCTCTTGCAGCCAATGACATCATGATCACTTGAAGATGATTGGATTACTTTAACGTTGCAGATGTTTTCAGCACGATTAGCTAATATAACATCAATTAGCGTATCTGATCTATCTGTTGTTCTGGTGGGTTCTTTGACGATTTGCGGGCGGCGATGGTACACGGTGCCAATTACAAAACCTGATGAGTTTTTTTACTTTAATTCAATCGAAATAGCTTCAACACTTTCGTTTTCCAGATCATACCTCCTAAAGTATTCGATTCCATCTTTGATATAAGTCCCGATACCACCACCTTGGTTACCTTCTCGATCTTTTCTTTCAAAAACATATCCCCTGATATTGACAAGAGAGGTTGGTACCGCTTGTTTTAACAATATTTCTGTAACTCCAAAAACTTTTATTTTGTTATGCATCATAAAATCTCCCAATAAATCCTTCTTTCCGGCTAAACCACAGGACATGTTTCTATATCGCCAGCCAAGAGGATTAACAATGAGAGATTCAACGTAGCGTTAGGATTGTTTATGTTTATACGTTTTATTGCTTGTCCATAAAGTTGAGAGCGTGAAACTGTCAACAAGCATTGCGCTGTTGAATAGTAATGGACCCAATGTAGATCCTTGTGGCACTCTTACCTGTACCCATTCACTGCACACCGAAGCAATGCGAACTCACAGTTTCCCATGAGAATGATAACTAACTGTAAATCCAAATTGCAATTTTGAACAACCATTCTGGACTTTTCAGGTCCAATTCGATATGCAGTTCGAGAAATAATGTCGGCAGATAACAAAATGTGCATTTCCGGGGGTTAAAATTTTGTAAACATGAAAAAATGATACCTCCCTGAATTTCAGATTTTTACATCTGAAAACATGAATTATTACTTTGGATGGGAATTGACATACAAAATTTAAAGAATGTGTAGAATCCACAATGCAGGAGGATGAAATAAATATTGTATCCCCCTGATTACCTAATTTGCTATTATGGCAGCTTGTAATGACCAAATCAAAATAAAATTTCAATGAAGACTTTGAAAAATTATTCCTTAACAGAAAAATAAAATGAAAAAAATGTATATTACACAGGACACATTTCATTTTAATTAAATTCTGGACAATTTTTAAATGCAACCTTAACTACGTTGAGTAAGTTCTGCATGACAGATAGCACATTTAATAGATGGATTAAAGCATGAAGAAAGAGGGTAAGCAATTTTTCCAGCGGCGGTACAGACAGCATTTATTGGGATATTTCCACCAGTCTTTTTAGATGCGTTAAGTTTCATGATGATTTTTTAAAGTTCTTCACTAGTAACATGGTTGAAATCAGAGGGTCCATCATTAAAGTGCTGAGATTTAACCATAGTAACGCTAGGATAATCCTTATATCTTTCAACAGATTTGAATACGGGATCATTATAATCTTTATGGACGATCGATTTTCGATTTCTGAAATGGAAGGGATTCGGTAATGTTAGACAAATATTTGTTATATGTTGTAGCAACAAGCTTATAATCTGATACGACAGTATATCCTCAACAATTACAATCCCGCCACCAAGGTCACTGTTCTCAGAGATACACGGTTTGCAAACACTCTAGACGCGCTTATAATCTGTTTCAATATCAGCACTTGTAAGAAACAACATTCTTGCTTATCTATTCATGTTAACCCTTTTTTGCACAGTGCCCACAAATGGTCACACTCACTAACACAATCCTGCAGTAAAAACTGCAGGATTGTG
>JAUCNQ010029123.1:0-13441 GCA_032352715.1 Bougainvillia muscus | reverse complement strand
AAAATTTAACCAATCACAGAAGCCATGACAGTTCATTTCGCCCGCAACGATTTTCCATGTAAACGTGTCCTAATACTGGATTATAGCATTCTCTTGTTATAATGTACAGCGGCGGTATATTTCCATAACGATACACTGCCATATAAGGTAAGGCACTAATCTAGGACCGTTGAGTGCCGCCAATATTACTCTTCCTCTTGATTGATGATTGTGAGAGTGACCACTTTATGTAAAAGTAATTTTCAAAGAAAACTAGATATTGTTAGGTTTATTTTACATAAATAAAGCCCTTATTAAAGTGAGAGGACTTTCTATTCTAGACTGAACAAATAAGAGAAGTAATGGATGCTGATGTGGAAATAAAAGGATAGCTATCTTATAGATTTGTGAGCAAGTTGTAAACGATCAACGCTGACTGAAACAGCTAGACAAAATGAAGACATCTTTCAAAAAGTCATATTTGGAAGATCCATCTAGGTAGCACATTTGCAATTACTTAGAAACGCCTGCAGGAATCAACCACCAGACCACCAATTTTGCAAGTACCGAACAGCACTATTTTCCAAGGGTACATCTAGTACACCGGTTGTTGTTGACTTGAATAAAAATTAAACATGATTGGTCCTTTCACTGGAGTATGTGGAGTTGGACATGGATAAGATATGTCTAATTCCGTGTTTGGTTTTGTTCGATTTAAGATGGGTTCTGATAAACTACGTGTTATTCTTGGTAGCGACTGAAGAATATATTCGATTGATGACAATATCTGAAAACAACAACAACAAGTTAAAAAATACGACAAACATTTAAATGTAATCATCAGTAGCCAAAATATTTTGTGATGTACAGGTCGATGTCTAAAATTTATTTCATCAATCGCTTCATTTTCACCTTTTCACTTAAGTGTTACAATAACACTTCATCTGAGGTGAAAATTATTAGGAATGAAGCGAATTGTGAACCGAATTTAAGCGAATTTTTGAGACGGTCCCTTAGGAGCCGTCCACAAAGTTCGTATAGAAATTTGTATCAATTTTCCTATAGAAGGAGTGTCTTTGTGGATACTTTCACTGTATGCCATTTTTGTATAGCCCTTTAATTCATAATGTTGTAAAATAGTCACACATACCTTATCAATCCTGCAGCATATGCTGCAGGGTTGTTAAAGTATATGTGACCATTTTTGGATATCATGAATTAAAGGGTTAAATAATGCTCACCTGTATCAGATGCGGTCTTTCATCGCGATTATATTTAATACAATCTTGATATAATCTTTTAAGAGATTTTGGTGAATCAGAACGAGTTTTACTTTGATCAGGTCTCAAATAACCTCGACCAATCATATATAAAAGCTGGAAAATAAAACGATAAGAAATATTATGTATCATTTTCATCTCAAAAGAACATTCTATGTGCATACTTAGGGTTCGCCTCAAAAATTCACTTTACAAATCCCTTTATTTTCACCTCAGATGATGTGTTATTGTGCATACAAAGTATGCACAATAAACACTTCATCTTTGTGAGATGAAAATTGACAGAAATAAAGCGAATTTGTAAAGTAAATTTTCAAGACGGCTCCTTAGTATGCACAAAGAAAACATTAACTATCATTTTCGTTTTAGGAGTGTCTGCGTGCATATATAGACAGTGTACCCACAGTATACACAGCGGTACTTTTTCTGCATGGCAATTGACAAATTTGATATTGGAATTGATACTTGAAGACGTTTTTGTAATAAGTAAGTTTTTGTCTAAATATTCGTTTCATAAATTTGGTCCATTTCTATAAGTATGCTAAGTGCAGTATATAGAGCGTATAGAAACAATTTAACAGAACACTTCTATGTGTAAAGGACCTCAAAATCTTTTCATGAATCAAGGAGAAGGAGAAGTGTTATTGTGCATAAACAAAACGAGAATACGAATTTTATATTTTTACGACTATTTTACATAAAAGAGGCAATTTCATTTAATTCGCTATACAAATCGCTTCATTTTTAACTCAGATGAAGTGTTATTGTGCATACAAAGTTTTCACAATAACACTCCATCCGAGATGAAAATTATCATTAATTCAAAAGGGCAGCGTCGGATTAAAAGGACGCATATAAGCCTGGATTGGTCCAAAATTTGTATGGAAATTCGTATCGATTTTCATACAGAAGGAGTGTTTTTTGTGCATACTTAGTATGCACAAAACACTCCTTCTGCAATGCAAATGGTTCGTACATAATGAACCGTATACAAATTTCCTTTGAGAATGAAGCGATTCGTGAAGCGAATCTTTGAGATGAAACCTTACTTGATCCTTGTTCCCAATGTTTGAATATGGTAACGACGATGAAATAAGTTCATAGATACATATACCAAATGCATAAACATCAGACATGAATGTATAGGGATTAGGGTCTTGCATTTTTATCACTTCTGGTGCCTGAAAGATATTGATATGAAGAAGAATATAAGAATCGTCCTTTATTTTAATAACAGAAGAAGATTCTTTATAAATTTTTTTGGACGGTCCTGAATAAAGATGCTATATGTTCGACCATCACAATACCAAATTAAACGTTAGGATAAGCCGAAGAAAACATCATATGTAATTTCTATTGAAAGTTGAGCCCTAGGAATTTCTAATGTCTCATTGTTTCGTCACTTAATTAAGATTAAAATTCCAAAAAATCCTTGAAAGCTAAAGGAAATTACCATCCACAGAATCGATCCTGAAGGTTGTTCACACCCATGATCTCCACTCCATCTTGTTTTCACGGTAGCCAGACCAAAATCACCAACTTTTACCGTTAAATCTTCTTGTAAAAATATATCTTTAAAATAAAAGTCAAGGCTAATTTGGTATAACAATTGTTCAGTTCTTTAACTGTTCCTAACTGTAGCAAAAAATTCGCTTGATAAATTCGCTAGCACAGGAACTAAAAAATGAACTCAAATTCCAGGACTTTTAAATACTTTCCAGGATTATTTTTTATTTTCTCAAGGACTTTTGCCCTCAAAGCTTCAGGACTTATCCAGGACTTCTCAAACGAATTCAAGGACATTTCTTGGATTATTCATTAAAAACCACTCAGGATTTTAAAGATCTTTCCAGGACTAATTTTTGATTCCAGGACTTTTAAGGACTTTCTAGGAATGATGGGAACCCTGTATCGGTTTTAATCCAAAAGGAATACTGAGTATGCACAATGACACTTCTTCTGACATTAAAATGGAACAATTTGTAAAACGACCTGAAATGAATGTTTGTGACGAACCCTTTCTGACGCTCTGCAATGAATGAACTATACAGAATTCATACCCGGCTTTACGTAGTCGTTAAGTTGATTTGATTTGTCAACTTTACATAGGCCTTGGCCTCAACCGATTAGGAACCGTCCACAAAATCCGTATGGAAATATTTTTCAATTTTTATTCAGTAAGAGAGTCTTTCTGAATAAAACACCTTCTGTTATCGAAATGGTATGATTTGCGATACGAAATTTTGTGGACGCCTAATATAGAATAATTTCAACCAAAAAATTATGAAAGGATACTGTTTGATTTCAGATCGCGATGAATAATTGATTTTGCATGTAAGTAACTAAAAGAGAGATGAAAAATAGAATTAATCGCTATAAAGAACCGTTTTAAACATTTGGTTTATGACTTCGCTTCATGCATACTTTGTACACAATGAAGCTTCGTCTGAGATGAGTTAGAGCGAATTTTATGAGAAGAAAAGTAATACAAATCATAGAGATACTACACTAATACTATATACTATGCCGAATTCTTGGAGTTTATTCGTGAGCATTGCATTTTTATCACTTAAAACAATAAGTGTTTCAACAGTCGAAAGACTTCACATGTAGAAAAAACAAACAATTTTCACGTTACAATAAAGCAAGAACAACACAGGAGTATGGCAACTGAACACTACCCTAACAATGTCCCCCAAAATATCTAGCTTTCGAAGAAACGTAGGTATTGTTCTTATTATAACAACCGGATAATAGGGGACAATATACAAAATTCGTATCGTAATACGAACCATTTTCATCCCAGAATAAGTATTTTACACTCCTTACGTATGAAAATTGATACGAATTTCGATACGAATTTTCTTGCAGACGGTCCCTAAAAATCAGGCAACTTGAAAAAACGCTTACTCGACTCCTTGTGCTGTTTGTCGTGCGATTTCTAATAGTTGAAACATACTAAATTTATTATCCAGTACATGTAAATGACGATATAAGCTTGAACCCTCACACCACTGTGTAATAATAGCAAGCTTCGGTTTTGACACACATCCCATAAACAGAAGTATATTAACGTGACGAGTTTTTCTTAATACCGATACTTCGTTTTTGAATGCTAACAGTTGTTGTGGATTAGGGTCTTTGACGTTAAGCATTTTTACAGCCACTGTACCATGCCAAAAGCCTTTATACACTGTTCCATATGAACCTGATCCGATTCTCTGACCAACTTGAACCTCACCTTCGGGAATTTCCCAATCGTCATTTGAATCACGTCGAGAACGTGTCTAAGAAAGTGGAATGGTATTTGGGATTAGGAATCGTCCACAAAATTCGGAACGCAAATCGTGTCATTTTCGTCATGGAAGAAGTGTATTTGTGCATGTTAAATATACACAAAGACACTCCATCTTAGTGAAAATTGATATGAATATTCATACGAATTTTGTGTATGGTCCCTTGAGTTGTAATTGAATTTCTCTCATAATATTTTAAGGTTTCGCTTAAATTCGTTAAACAATTCGGTTCATTTTTACCTCAGATGAAGTGTTATTGTGCATACAAAGTATTCACAATAACACTTCATCTGAGATCAAAATTGACAGGAATGAAACGAATTTATGAAGCGAATTTTTGAGCGGCTCCTTAAGCAACAAAGTTAAACGAATTGAAACTTAAAGATTTAGATTTCGTCACAAAATTTCGTATCACAAAGCATTATCGTGTTAGAAAGCATTTTAATAAGCACCACGCACTGAGTGTGACATAATTAAGTTGCAGTTAGGGCATATATTTGATTATAGTTTATTCCGTGTCACTTCAAAGTTTTAGAGGAGGTGCCATTTAGTAGTCATCAAAGTATAAAGGGCACAATATGAAAATAAATTGAAGGAGACAGAAGTTTCTTAGCAGAGGGGCCTCTGCCAACTGTGGTCCACACAATTCGAATCAATTTCTTTCAGAAATATATTCTGAATATAGAATAATTTATACGCTGATTTGTGTTAAGAAATGGTACGAAATGCAATACGTATCGTCTGCCTTAGGTAACGGACCGTTCACAAGTTTACGTTGGCAAAAAAATAGCGCAATCACTAATACAAAGCAACAACTACAAATTTTTTATAATTTAAATAGTCTACTTCCAAAATCTTTAAAATGACACAATTTGACGAGGCGTTTAAATTCCAGCAACGAATTGCAGTTTTTGATGTGGGGCAAATAAATCCATAGGAAACTTGGCCGAAAGAAAGTTCCATAACATTGATTGATAGATAATTAGATAGATAAATATATATTAAAGGACCGTCTCAATATTTCGCTTTATAAATTGGCTTTATGAATTCGCTTCATTCCTGTCAATTTTCATCTCAGATGAAGTCTTATTGTGCATGCGAAGTATAACCC
Source organism: Bougainvillia muscus (assembly GCA_032352715.1). Lineage (NCBI taxonomy): Eukaryota > Metazoa > Cnidaria > Hydrozoa > Anthoathecata > Bougainvilliidae > Bougainvillia > Bougainvillia muscus. The sequence goes on along the minus strand of JAUCNQ010029123.1, from coordinate 7,775 downwards.
TTCATCTGATGTGAAAATAAAGCGATTTGTGAAGCGAAATAAGGCAAACTTTTGAGACGAAGCCTTAGTCTACAGATTGAAAATTATATTACATACCTTAGCGAAACCCTTGATAACTTCTTGGTCCGAATGTGATTTCGATCGGTGTCGTACACGAGAAGCTGGATGTAGTAGTGATCCAGGGATGCCAGCAATGGGTTGATGAGGATGTAGCTGCGCTGTTGTATTACCTGGTAGAGAGGCTGCTGTAGCAAAACTAAACACATCGTTAGAATCAGCGTCAGGAGTAAATATAACATCTGATAAACGACCACGATTATTACCATGTCTTGACATTTGACGCACTAGACCACCTGGATAATGAAGTAAAAAATTGCGGACTATCCTTAGGCGGACTCAGAGCATGCTTTTACTTAGTCAAATCAATAGAATGGAGATTGAAAGCATGCTCAAGCTCATTAATTTTTAATTGCTTTTGTATGATAATGGGTCTTTAAAGACCCATTATCATTCAAAAACTATTAAGAATTAAAACGTTTAGTTTTTCATCATGCTGTTCTGACTAGGGCTGGATCCGCCACTGCTATCCACAAAATTCGCATCGTAAATCATACTTAAATACGCGCATAGACTGTATAAAAATCGGTACGAATATCCATACAAATTTTGTGGACGGTCCCTAACTGACAGAGACAGAGTGATAATACAGAATTATAACTAGAGTTTGTTACAAACTAGAGAAACGCCTTTGTGCGAACACAGAAAAGACTATTATTCTAAGGTGTGACAGATGAATTTATGATTTTAATCTTAGAAATTATTGGGTTATTTAACTCCAGCATTAAAATTCAACATAAAATCTAACAATGAATATAACACTTACTTGATATGGTCGCAGGCTCGTTGTTTGCTCTTTGTTGATAATTTTTCTCTAGCACTTCCTAAAACGTTTAATGGGATTTTGATACTTCGCAGAAAACCTTTGGTCTTAACCAATAATCTATTACTTTTGTGTCTAAGGACTCGTTTACATGAAAAGTCGTTGCGGGCGAAATGAACTGTCATGGCTTCTGTGATTGGTTACATTTTTCCGACTGAAAAATTTAACCAATCACAGAAGCCATGACAGTCTATTTCGCCTATAGAAAGTCTTCATGTAAACGAGTTCTAAGGAACCGCCACAAAACTTGGCTTTATAAATTCGTTTCACTCCTGTCAATTTTCATCTCAGCTGAAGCATTATTGTTAGGCTTGTGTCAAGATATGTTGAAAATACAAAATTAAATTATATACAAAGTTAGAACTTTTCAAGTGCTGTGTGTGACAAAATTAGAAGTCATGAAAGATTTTCTTTTTCGCTGATCTTCAAATGATTAACTAAGAAAATATAACGATTATTTAGAAACTAAACTAACCTCTACCAAGGCACTGTCTGGCCCACCAGGTTGACCTATCATGTTGACATTAGGTGCAGATATGGAGCGTTCTCTAGGACCAAGGGGACGAGGTGTTGTAGGCATGGCTGGTAACGTTACTGTGGTACCCGGGTTAGTTGCTAGCAACCTGAAAATAAAATAAACATTGTCAATTAATTTCTAAAACCTGTTGGATTGGAAGGCCATGCTCTAATCTAGAACATGATGGCAGCGTCCGATCAGTTTAATAAGGGCAAATGCATTTAAAAGAGTCTTATAATTACCTTCTTTTCAAAGAAAACTAACTATTTTACATAAAAAAGGCACTTTCGCCATCGTAAGTCAAGGGGTCTAACTGTACTGGCTCGCCTAGCGGAGATCTCGCCGTTGTTAAAAAATGCATGTATTTTTCTATTAGTGTTTATATAACTTTTAGTATTACCTTTTAATTACATGATAATGTTCAGCTTGTTGACACAGAGATGGAACTTCTTGTGCACATTTTTGATGGAATCTGTAACCACATGTTGTGCATCTAGAAAAAAATAAAATTAGTGAATCTCCAAAAATTGGTCGATCAAAATCAATTTCAAAAGGCGACAGATGAAAATTGTATGTTTTCTTTGTAAGTGAGAAAGCAGATTGAACATATTAAGGATCGTCTCAAAAATTCGCTTAAATTCGCTTCACAATTCGCTTCATTTTCATCTGAGAAGAAAATTGTTAGGAATGAAGCGAATTGTGAAGCGAATTTAAGCGAATTTTTGAGACGGTCCCTAAGGGACCGGCCCACAAATTTCGTATTGTAAATCGTACCCTTTTTATCATAGAAGGAGTGTTTTAATGCATATTAAGTAATTCTGTATGAAGATTGATACAAATTATAATTGATAGATATAAAATTTGTGGACGGGTCCTTAGGGTTCGTCTCAAAAATTCGCTTAAATTCGCTTCACAAATCGCTTCATTTTCACCTCAGATGAAGTGTTATTGTGCATACATAGTATGCACAATAACACTCCATCTGAAATGAAAACTGGCAGGACTGGCTGAATTTTCGAGTTTTTGAGACGGGTCCTTACTAAGATCAACTCTTCGGAATTATCACAACACATCTTCATTAGCAATACCTTAAATTCCCTAATCAATTTTTACCTGAAGCCTTGAAACAGAAGTTTTCTACAAGCATCACAGAATGCCAACCTAAAGAACGTCTTTCGCATCTAAACAAATAAAATAAATTACCATGTCTGAATGAATGGATCCAATTTTGTTATTTCATAGATTTTGAATGCAATAACCTAAGGGACTTAGGTGGTGTTTACACGTGACATCTCGGGGTAAAAATCACCCCAGTCTCCGGTCAAAACTCTTATGTTGTTTACACGTAAAAGACGAGTTGGATCTCGTCCCAGGTGAAATCGTCTCCATCAAGTAGACAGGGATGAAATCTCGTTTCGGGGCGAAAATCATTCATAGGTGAGTAAAAAATACGTGTAAACAGAAATTTTTTGAGACGGTCCCTAAACACCCCCTCAGATAAAATTCCATAAAATTCGTATGAATAAATTTCATCTGAGTTGAAGATTAATAGATTTGAAAATTAATAGGAATGAATCGATTTGAGACGAACCCTAAAAAGTTTTACTTACAAAGTTATGTGATAAATTTTGTGTTTCATCTTCACCTTCATCCACAGCCTCTACAAGAACCTAAAACAAAAGAAGCAACAGTCAATTAGGGATCATCTAGAAAACCGTTTCATCTTCCCCTCAGGAGAAGTGTTTTGTGCATACAAAAATAAACACTTCTTCCGTGATAGAAATGATACAATTTTAGATGATAGATAAAAACGAGAAATTGAAGAGTTCAGAGGAGCACTGTTAAAGTGTACACATCAAAGAACATATCAACAATAAACTTTGAACATGTTAAAGTAAATTTGAGGAGATTTGAGGAGGATTTACCCCAAATTATGTCTTTCTGAGGAGTTCTGAAGAGTTTAGAGGAGACTTTTTGATTTTTAGGAGTTTCGAGGAGGCGTGGCAACCCTGACTACCCTCCTATTCTAAATTATACCCTGACCATCAAACAAAATAGTCTAATCATACCTCAGCCCCATCTAATGATGCAACATCAGCATCCCAATCTATTCGTTCCCTGAACAATAAAAGAAAAAAAGATTTTATATTCGCTTGCATGTTGAGTTCCTACTATCAAATTTAGATCAAACCATGCTTATGTTTTTGTAGAGTTTAGGGACTGTCCACAAAATTCGTATGGCAAATCGTACCATTTTCATAACAAACAAAAAGTGTTTTTGTGAATAATGAGTATGCACAAAGACACTCCTTCTGATTGAAAATTGATACGAATTTCCACACGAATTTTGTGGAAGGTCCCTAAGGGTTCGTCTCAAAGATTCGCTTAAACTCGCTTCACAAATCGCTTCATTTTCACCTCAGATAAAGTGTTATTGTGGATACAAAGTATGCGCAATAACACTTCATCTGAGATGAAAATTGACAGGAATGAGGCGAATTTATGAAGCGAAATTTTGAGACGGTTCCTATATGATGCTGGTGTGTCAAATCTTTCACCTGTAACTTCCGATTATTTTAAACATGTATGGATAATAAGGACAAATGTTTAACGTTTTTGACAGCAATTTAATTTCAATTGAACGGACTTGTGCAAGTTGCATACAACCCGAGACGGATCCAAGAGTTGGCAAACACCTGCGAAAAAGTGTATAACTATTAAAATTTCTTTGAAATTTTAATTTACACTCCTTCGCAGGCACTTGCCTACTATTTTCAGCTTCTGGATCCAACTCTGACAACATAAGCAAACATTATTAATTTTATAATTTTTAAAGTATGTTTTAGATTTCAAAAGAGGACAAACCTATTCGATTTTCTATAAACAACGTATGAGTCGGTGTTTAACGCCCTTAATGTCATCGCTTTATATAGAGCTTCACGAACTGTTTGACCAGGCTTGTACTTTATCTAAAAAAGGAAGAAAAAATAATTAAATTAGCCTCGGTCAGACAATTATACGAAAAAACAGACTACTGAGGAGTTTGTTTCAACTTAAATAAAATGGTTTTATTAGCTGTGCTACACGAGGGAGACATTGTGTATCTATTCATTTTATGGAAACAAGAGAAGCTTGTGTTTTGTCTCAAAACCGTATTTTCATCTCCATAAAAATGTCTGTAAAAAGTATACACACAGACACTTTTTCCCAGATAAAAGTTATATGAATGGTTATGTGAATGGTTAAACCTTAGCCGAAACCTTTTACTTTTGACGGACGCGAGTTCTCTATCACATTTAGTAACCGTCTCAAAAATTCGCTTTATAAATTCGCTTCATTCCTGTCAATTTTTATCTAAGATGAAGTGTTGTATGCACAATAACTCTTCATCTGAAGTGAAAATTGACGATTTGTGAAGCGAATTAAAGCGAATTTTTGAGACGAACCCTTACTAAAAATCAAATGGGTCAGAATGGTTACACTACTGTCTGTTAAACAGTTCCGTTTGTTTTATTAATCTCTTACCATGGTTCTTTGATTTTTAGGCAGGTAAGCTCTGAAATGTGCTCGTAGTGGTGAAGACGGTACAGCATCTCCGTATGACGATGTCGATGTTGCACCAGAATGTGTTGGTGAGGGCGATGATGGCTGACTGTCGTCTGAAGAATCACTTGTATGTACTTGTCCATTAGGAAGAGATGATGGCGTAGAACGACTCCCTTTATCAAGTAATGACTTTTCACGTGTTTTTAAACAATCCAATCCAGTTTTCAAATCTTCAACCTCCTGTTGTTGAGAAGAAAGTTTAAAAAAAAATGTTTCAATCATCTTGTTATCTTGACTGAGAAATGGAATTAATTAGTTTATTCTACACTGTAAACCAAAAAACAAAATATTGTGCAAATTTATTAGGGAATATCAACACAATTCGTATGGAAATTTGTATCAATTTTTATTCAGAGGAAATGTCTTTGCACACACAAAGGAACCGTCACAAAAAATTGCTTTATAAATTCGCTTCATTCCTGTCAGTTTTCATCTCAGATGAAGTGTTATTGTGCATACATAGTATGCACAATAACACTTCATCTGTGAAGTGAAAATGAAGTGAAAATGAGAGTGAAGTGAAAGTGAAGTGAAAATGAAGCGATTTGTGAAGCGAATTTAAGCGAATTTTTTAGACGAACCCTAATGAAATTGGCCCGATTTTTAGTTGCCAAAACATTATTAACTCATTTAGTGCTGCAAGCCGCCGTGATGACGAATCATTGTTTAATTTCTTCTACTTTTGTATCAAACAAAGATTCGTAATAATTTACATATCCCGCACTGAATGTGTAAAGTTTACTAAAATAAGATGCAAAACAAAAAGTAATATTTCATTTCTTGACCAGATAACTTATTTCATCATGGTGCCCCCCCACCCTATCTTAGGGGGGAGGGGGCGACTTTTTCAAAAAAATGTTCTGAAGGAGGGGGGGTTAGAAAATTTGAAATCATAAGGGGGGAGTCTACATAGAGGGAGTTATTGAAAATTCACATAACAAACGAATTAAAGCATCCCTCCTGCCTATAGGAATGGGATAGGTCATCATCAAGTCAATCAATGAAATCAATCAATATCAAAAACCAGGAATTTACTGTAAAGAAAACCTGAATACCCTCTTTATGAAGTATCGCGCATGCTACTAAATAGACTCGTTCACAGGTAATACACTGCATGTATCATTAAAATTTATTTGATTTCCCTGGCAGATGAATTAAACAAAAATTAGTCAAAACAATGATATTTGAGACCAATATTTTTAATACTTTAACAAATTATCATTAGCCTTCTAAAGACTAATGATCATTTGTTAATTTTAAATATTAACTAATCCTTATCTTAGTGTTCTAGAAGCTTGAAAACAGTAGACAAGTGCCTGCGAAGAAGTGTAAAACCATTAAAATTTTAAAGAAATTTTAATAGTTTTACACTTTTTCGCAGGTGTTTGCCTTCTCTTGGATCCGGCTCTGTCTAAATCTAGCACTATATGAATCCTCTAACATTCGTTTTATGATTTATGCTTTTACATATATACAAAAAATACTTTTCATAAATTGTAAAGAACACAAATTCTGATATTAATTTTTAAAAAGTTCCATAAACAGTTAGCTAATGGACCAAGGAGCATCACCATAAATGGGACCAATACATAATCCATATTGTAAAATCTGTATGAATTTATATGCAGAAGAAGTGTCTTTGTGATGAAAATGGTAGGATTTGCAATACGAATTTTGTAATCCAAATATTTTTGTGCAAAAAACGAGCTGAGCTCAATATCTTCTTTCAGAAAAGAAACTTTTGTACCTAGACCTTTTAATGAAAATTATTTTCACATTAAAGAATACAAAAAAACTTTTTTTTCCACATGTTTTTTCTTGTTAAAATTTTCTTATAGGTTAGCCAGTAGTATTATTATAAAAACTTCAATCTAAGAATATGGTTAGTCCACAATGACGCCTGATTAACTAGAATGTAATTATTATCTAATCAAATCTATTGAAGAATAAAGATATTTCATCTAAGTGTAACTCAAGCTATATATTGGTGAAGAATAAAGCTAATGAATATATGGATAAGATAATAACATCTCTTCAATACTAAGTTGAACAAAAGCTGAGTCAATAAATTGTATGCACATAAACTTTTAGTTAAAGAAATAGAAGAATTTATAAAGTCATGAGTCACCAAAATGATCCCAGGCAAACAGATTTGTTTGAAGTATTTTTGGGATCAATTCTTCAGCTTGGGAGAAACGCGTTTGTGTTTGATACTACGTTTTGCTCTTAGAGTAATCAAAAATTCGCTTTAATTCGTTTTACAAATCATAATCTAGGATAAAATCATCTCAGATGAGTTGTCATGAGTTGTCATGCACACAAAGTATTTCTCCTGAAATGAAGCACGTTCATAAAGGAACTTTTCGACAGTTCTTTTTACAAGAACACAGTTGAATCGAAAGCAGAAAATCATGAAACCATTGCCACCTAAGCCAGTCTTCGTGCAAATAAGGAAACAAAAAGCTTTTACAATGATACATAATTTTATAGCCCACCAATTGAACGCTGTCGCTTAAAATTTTGATGAAGAAATCAACCCTTGAAATACAAATTTCAAAGAAACTTGGTATTTGTAGAGCTCTTTCCCATAATTAACATTTGCCCTTATTCTAGCAATCTACGGCGGCAACGTGATCTTTACCTTTGTGTATATAGGCTACTTGCATTCCATCCTGCAGGATGGAATGCAAGTAGCCTATATGCACAAAGGCT
>JAUCNQ010028901.1:0-13443 GCA_032352715.1 Bougainvillia muscus | reverse complement strand
CAATTTTTCTGTGACAGTTTGGTTACTTTTTTTTCTCGCTATCTCCATGTAGCTTCACCTACTGGAATTCGCTTTTTAACTTTTGAAATACTCTTTTTCTGTTTTTCAGTCTTGTTCCCAGGGCCTTTTCCTGCGTATTAGTCGGAAAGAGACCTGGTATCGAGGTTTTTACCCTTTTTTCAAAATTTTATTAACATGTTGTTTTTAAATTATTTTACATAGTATTTGATACACAGGACCACTTGGAAAACAACATTTTTGATGCTGAAGTGTTTTATACTTTTATACTTTGTACATATATATAAATAAATCCTGTCAAAATATTCGAAATAAATAAATAAATAAATAAATGAATAAATCGTTAATTTATAGTATGTAATTGAACAAATACTCAGCCGACATATAACGTCCACACTAATGTCATTCTATTGACGTTATTTGGGCGTCATATATCTGCGGAATCGGCACTCGTTCTATAATATATTTCTAAAATTCTTCATATGACTTAGCACTATACAGTCCAAGCTATTTTTCCACTGCGATGCAATTCATGTGCTTCAGAATTTTTTTTTTGTTATTTTTTCTTCGGTGTACTAGAAAACACATCTGGGCTCTTTCCCTATTTCCGTTCTAGATTGAATGCTTACGAGCGCAGCTAGCATGATGTACCAAAGAATCGAGGGACGTTATCCAATTTGTGTTAGGGTCTCTTTTTGGTTGTATAAACCTGTTCTTATAGAGAGCATTTGTGTAGTTGTTTTTCCTATAAAATTTCGTCTGGAATACAGCGTCTGACAGGAATGCATTTTTCGGCTATCTGGCGTGCTAAAATATACATAATATACCCGCTCGGCGTAGTCACTAATTCTAAGACCCGCTACATTCAAATACGCTTTACTGGGTCTGTTTACGCTCGTAGCTACTTTTAAGTTAAAAGGTGGAATAAGTGACGTATACGGACTGAATACGGGAGTAGACGGACTGTATAAAGGTCCGGATACAGCTGGATTTTGTGCAGTGACGGACCTTTAATAAGTGACATGTGGAACACAAGGAACTAAAATAAATCAACATGTTCCACCAGAAATCCTTAGAAAACCAGAAAGGTTATACTGATTTTTCTGCTAGAAACGTAGATAATTCAACGAGTCGTTATCATATCATAGCTTCACATAATAAGAAATAAACTAAGAACTCGTTTACATGAAGACTTTCTATAGGCAAAATGAGCTGTCATGGCTTCTGTGATTGGTTAAAATTTGCCGTCGGAAAATTTTAACCAATCACAGAAGCCATGACAGCTCATTTCGCCCGCAACGATTTTCAATGTAAACGAGTCCTAATAAACTTGCCATCGCAATATCTTTGACAGGGCCGGATCCAAGAGTAGGTGACACAGAAAGTGTAAAACTATTAAAATTTTAATTATTTTACACATCTTCGCAGACGCTTGTCTACTAGTTATAAGCTTCTTTATCCTGTTCTGCGATTAATATGCTAAAATAGACACGGCTTAACCTATTAGGCTTGTGGGAGGATTACTTTGCACAGTAGTAGTACTTAACAAAAGCTTTTAGTTAATATCCTAATATTTCGCCGATTTTTCCAGTTTTTTACGTTTTACGGTAAATCTCCGAAATTCCGGTAATTTTCCGGTATTTTCACAACAAGCAGGTGGTTATAAATCCAATATTTCGTACGATATATTACTTTTACAGACTGGGTGAAACAGAACTTTAAAAAAACAGTTACATTGATTTTATATGACTTTTATGGAAGTACTCATTTTCCGCGGATTTCCGCGGATTTTTGACGTCACTGACATAATAATGACGTCATGAAAAAACAATGACGCCAGCTTGCTTGTATGTGAGGTATAACTGCGCCAAGTTTTACGTTGTGGGGACACACACTTCAGAAGTTACAGAATCAACATAGCACTTATAAAGCACTCACCTGACATTATATGTAGTAAAATCTCAGATATATATAACGAAACTGCTGAAACATATGATCACCCGAACGAACTAGTATATGGAATTCTCAAACCACTACAAAGGCCAGGAAAACCCAAAGGACCTCCATCAAACCTGCATCCAATTATTCTACTATCAGTTCTACGTAAAATACTCGCCGTCTGTATCATGAAAAAAATAGGAACACGGATTGATAGAGAATTACCATTACACCAGGCTGCTTATAGAACAAAAACGATCAACCACTGACAATGTATGTAGCACAAAAACCCTTTTTGAGAGAACAATTTCTGCAAAAAACGAAACAGTCTTTCTGATCCTTCTAGACATGAGCAAAGCTTTTGATAGCATTAACAGAAAATTACTTCTAGAAGATCTAAATAAGGTAATTGGTAAAGATGAACTCCATTTAGTCCAAATCCTATTAAATGTCAAATTAGCTGTTAAATGGGGAAATGAAATTGGTGGATTCTTCCAGACACTGAAGCACCACAAGGAGATTGCGCAAGTGCCGCTCAGTTCACATTCTATCTCGCTGAATCTTTAAAAACATCGAATTCTTTATATACACCAGAAATTTCAGATCATGCATACTCACAATCAAGAATCGCATCCTATATACCTGACCACCTCCATGAACACAATTACAGTACACTACCTGCTTCAAAGCACTTAAACATAAATATGCACCATGCAAACGACATCAGTAAAATAACATCATCACATAGTAACGTGTGCCGCAAATAAAACATTCAATTCCCAAGATCTTGCATCCACGAGATTTGCTTATAAATGATATCAAAACTGAGAAATATACCATCTCCCGAAGTAATGAAGAATGGAAAAAATGTAAGTTGCTTGGATCGCTATTGCACACAGAAAATGACTTTAATCGCAGAAAAAATCTTGCAATCAATTCTGCAGCGCAATTAAATCATATTTTTATGAACAAAACAATCACTATTAATACAACAATTCAGGTACTCAACTGTTACAATGAACCAATCTTCTTACAATTCAGAACTCTGGACAGTCACAAAAACCCTTAACGAAAAGATTGATGCTTTTCAAAGAAATCGGAAATATATATTAAACGCATAATGGCCAGATAAAATCAGTAATATCGATCTTTACAACAAAACCAAGATAAAACCGTGGTCACACTCAGTAAAACTAAGACGTTTGAATTGGTTTGGCAAATTATCAAGGTTACCGGAAAACACACAAGCCAGACAAGCACTTCGGTATGCCCTGGAACCATTCAATCGCCCAAGAGGAAGACCGCCTTTAACATGGATTAAACTGGTAACAAACTAATTAAAAGATGAATTTGATTTAAGTTGGAATGACGCTATCGAAAAGGCAAAGAAAGAAAAAACATGGAAAAAAAACTCTTGATCATATATTCGGAAATGTACGTTAATTTACGAAATAAACCGTTAATAATAATATATTTAAAATACGTCTTTATAGAGACCAAAAAATACGTCACTTGCAGGTCGCAGAAAATTTTTTGTGGTTAATCCTAAGACGTCAAATGAACGTATTAAAGACGTCTTTTAAAATACGTCTTTATAGGGACCAAAAAATACGTCTCTTGCAGGTCAGAGAAAAAACAATATGCGCCCACCCCTAAACAGTGGGAGAATATTTAAATAATGAACTGTATAGCATGCTGCATGGGCGCTTATTTGGAATAATAAGAACATGTTTACAGAAATTAATGACATAGCAGTTTTTTCACGATTATCTATTATTCTAGTGTACAGGTAATTTCCCTTGCAGTCATTTCCTTTCGTGTTTAAGTTCAATAATGTCTCAAAAAGTGATCGGTTATTGGTCGATTATTCGAAAAATTTAATAAGCGCCCGTCTCGAATAAGAGCCCAAGGTAAAAATTTAATCAGTGACCAGTGCGCTTATTCGAATCTTTACGGTAGTTGACAAATGGTCGTGAGCCTTTAAAAAGTTAAATTTATAGTTTGTTAAACTATTAAAAATGAGTGACAATTGTTTTTCGATTTTAATGATTTTAGTAAGATAAAGCTTGTTCTGGATCCTCCTATGGTGTGGAATGACAAAGAGTCATTCATTGATAAGATATTAAGATTAATATCAGTTTGAATCTGACCGCAGTTAGCTACATCCAGATTATTTAACAAGTCATTCGCAGTCACCTATATATCTATTTTTAGAGGCTAATTAACAACCAGCATTGGTCTAGCCAAAAGAAAATGATGACATAACGATGACATATCCTCCCCCTTTCGTTATTATTGCGAAATTGAAGGAAGTGTGAATAAAGTCTTTCATAAAGCTACAAAAAAAACTGCCCACGCAACTCAAACAAAATAACTATAAAAGTCTCCATTTCTTTTCTTCAAAAAAAAATCACTTAGTAACCAAAGATTTGATTGTACATTTAGTGAAAAGGTAAAGAGAATTGATATTGATACATCGTGAACTGGTAATTGGTGAGTATATTGCAATAAGAATTGATATTATCAACAGACGTGTAAATGTTTTCTAAACTTACATTTTAACATAAAGAATTTACATTAGGAAGTTTACGCACCATCTAATCTGCGACGACAACGAAGATTTCACCGTTGTGTATTTAGGCTACGTGCTTTTCATCCGCAGGATGGAACGAAACTAGTCTATATGCACAAGGTAAATACAGCGTTACCGTTGTAATTAGACTGCGCGTAAATTGTTTAAAGAGTTATCAAACAAACCAGTAAACCTCTCTATTTCTGCAAGTTGATAAGGTAAGGGACTGTTTGTACCGCCACTAAGTGCAACAATATAAAGCAGATCGTCATTGAACACCACTGTTGTGATGTCGTTTTAATGCTAAAAAGACAGGGGGCTCTTGTTCCCACGCTGTTTTCAAATTCCCATAACTTACAACCAAGTAGACCAAACGTTCTGAAATGTTGCGACTTTCCCTAACTTTTATGCTAATTTTAGATTATGCAAAAAAGCCAACCAGTCTTCAACCAGTCTTCAACAGGCTGAAAAAAGCCCAGTCTTTATAGGGTTAATAGATCGTTATATTTTCCAGATTTATAGGATGTAGAAGTTTAAGGATGAAAATATACGAGAGATAAAAGAGAATTATTAACTTCAATGGGCCATTTAAATAGAACAACTGTCTTTGTTTTATAAACGATGACACACCAGGATGCTTGAATCTCTATTGCTCTCCTCAAAGTTATTTTCTAAGCAAAATCTCGCTTACCTGTGGCGCCGATTGCTTTCCCTGGCTAAGAAATGTGGAGTTTTTACTAAACTAGTAAGCATGAAATCTACCAGTCAAGTTTTCTTTTATTTTCTGAAAACTATGGTTTCCAATTTCAATGCAATGAAATGTTAATAGGTAAATATTAAAAGATATTTTCTACTTCCATTGATATGTTCTCTTTTACAAACTCATGTTCTTTTTTAAACGAAACGGTCTGTTCAAAATCAGCGATTTTAAAGTTTTCCAGCAGCAATGCGATAAACGGCACAGAATAACCAATGATTGGGAACATTTTGTTAAATAAAAAAAAATTAAATCTTTAATTAAAATAGTTTTGTATTATCATTTAAACAATAAACACATAATAGGAACATCACAAACCCATTTTAAAATCAATTTTCCGTCAAAACTACGCTTACATAGTAAAAACTGATATCATCAATCTATAGATCGTACACAAATTGATAAAAACAGTGCTTAAAATACTACCAAATAATGAGGTCAATATGATCTAACACTGCACAAAATCCAACTGTATCCGGAATTTTTTTCAGTCCGTATTCGTCCGTATTAAGACAGAATGCTAGCATTCTGTCCTAATACCGACGTATACGGACTGAATACAGGAGTAGACGGCCTGTATAAAAGTCCGGATGCAGCTGGATTTTGCGCAGTGTAAGTGCTTATATTCAGTTTGCAAGGCAGGAAACTGAAGTTGATCCCACAAATTTTAAAATGACTTAATTTTGACTTTAATACTGGTATTTTGATGTCACAATGATGTCGCTATTTTTTAGATTCGGCCTGCGCAATGAATTTATTCAATATATATTTAATATCGTGCCAAGTTGGTCTAATACCGGTCAAAATAATTTGTGACGTTTACAGTCGTTACTATTTTTGAGATTGGACATGCGCAATAAATTTCTTCGATAAATACTTATTATCGTGCCAAGTTTCAATGTCTAATACCGGTCAAAATAATTTGTGACATTTACTGGCGAATAATGGATTTATTTGCGACAATTACTGTTAATCTTGACATTTTGTGCATAAAACTTGACACTTCATGTTGATTTGTGACATTTAGTGTTGAGTTTGCGATGTTTACAATTGTGATATTTACTGTTGATTTTGACATGTAGTGGCGTACATTGTCCGCAAATCTCGTAAATTTCGTTTCGTAAATCCTTCTATTTTTGTGACGGTCTTTTAAAGAGCCTAGTCAAATTAGAACTACCGAATCATTAATAGTTTTAACAAATCAGCAGCGGATCTATCCCAAGTCAGAGCAACACGATGGAGCATAATTACTTTTAATTATTAATAACTTTATGTATGACGCTGGGTTTTTAGAGACCCAGCGTCATACATAAAGTAATTTAAATTAATGACTTTGAGTCTCCATTAGATGGCTGTGAATAGGTAAAAGCATGTTCTGAGTCCGCCTCTGCAAATGATCACTAGCATTTAAAAAGCTAATGATCATTTGTTAAACTAATAAAAATGAATACCATTTGCTCTCCATTACATTGTTTTCGCTAGGTTAACCTTACCATAATCGTGAACGTTTCCTTATAACTTTCGTTATATTGACTATTAAGAGATGCCCTGTAGTCACTTTTGTTATTTTTTTATAGATACAAAAATGATGAAAAAAATCTAAAAAAAGTTTCCGCCCTTAGCGCTAAGACGTCCTCTGAAAATATTAACAAATCCTTTGTTCTCAAAAATTAATTTAAAACTCGTTGTTAATCAACTAGTAAGATTATTTTTGAATGTATAATGCTTGTCTCATGTCAAATAGTAATAATTTAACTGCTCAGTACTTGTGTTTCCTCCCTGGGCGTTAATTTGATAAACAAAGCAAAAATCCTGGGGAAAAGTTAAATTATGACGTCATCGTGCATAATTGAAACGACGACGTCAAAATATCGAACTTACCATGTTGTACCAATGTGCCAAGCTTTATGACGTAGGCGTAGCATTAACACATATTTTGGAGGCGTGGTAATTTGTAACTGTTGGATCTGACTAAGTATCATATCGAAATCTTAAATGTACAGGGTGTCAAACATACCGCATGCACTTTCGCCCCCCTACCCCCCTTGAATTCTGTCTCGCGGACATATTCCGTCTCGTGGACATAGATTTGTGAATGATGTGTTAATGTAATCTTAACGTCATAAAACTTGGCACAGTGGTACCACATCATCAGTCCGACATTTTGACGTCGTCGCTTCAATTATGACGTCATCATGTCAGCGATGACGTTATAATGTGACGTTTTCCCCGAATTTTTCTATTTTCATAAATTTAACGTCCATAGAGGAAGGAGCGTAACTGAGCAGTTAAATTATTACTATTAGACATTATACAGGTGTAACACATTCAAAAATAGTATTTTTGAGTCTGTATGATGCTGGTCTGAAATGACTTTGAGCCTCTTCTTTACTGTTGTGACTAGGTAAGGGAGGGTCCACTAAATTTGTATAGAAATTCGTAAATAATTTCCATTCATAAGAAGCGTTTTTGTGCGTACTTAGTATGCATAAAAACACTCACTCTGAGGTATGCATAAAAACACTCACTCTGAGGTATGCATAAAAACACTCACTCTGAGGTATGCATAAAAACACTCACTCTGAGGGGAAAATGGTACGATTTGTGATAATGATTATTTCTGTTATTCTCTCTATAAATAGGAAAAGAAGTGGAATTATCTATTAAAAGACAGTACAAGAAAAACAAGTTTCCAAAAGCATCTCTACAATGGATCAAATGATTTGTACACAAGAGTTACGTAACCATGACCACACCAATATCCGTCAAAATGGATGCGCAGTTAATGGCATGTCAACTACTGATCCTACTGAAAGTTTCTTGAACGGTATTGCAAATACTCATAAAACTGCATGTGTTTTGAATGGTATAGCAACTGCGAAAATGAATGGCAAAATTCTGAATGGATTAGCACGATCAGCATCGGTAGAGAGTGCTACAAAAATGAACGGCAAAATTTTGAATGGATTATTACGATCAGCATCGGTAGAGAATGAAACAAAAATGAACGGAAACATTTTGAATGGCTTACAACCATCTGTAGAGAATGGTACGACTAATCATCAAGCAACTACACAAATGAACGGTCACATTTCGAATGGTTTACCAACATCAGTAGAGAATGGCACGACTTACCAAGCAAAAATGAACGGCAACATTTCGAATGGCTTACCAGCATCTGTAGAGAATGGTGGGACTAATTATGCAGCTACGCAAATGAACGGTCACATTTCGAATGGCTTACCAGTATCTGTAGAGAATGGGACGACTAATCAAGCAACTACGCAAATAAACGGTGATATTTCGAATGGCTTACCTGCACCGGTAGAGAATGGCACGACTAATAATTCTCCAACACAAAAACCATATGCTGTTACAAACATGCAAGATGGTACACAGTTAACGGATGCGCTACATAAGAAAGCTTCTGTAAGTTTAACAAAGATAATACCTCATTATCATCCAAAACGGAAAGAGTAAAAAATACTAAAAGCTCATGCTTCAGTCCAGGTGTGTAGGTGATGCAATCCGTCCTACTGGGTTCCGGCTCAAAGTCTCTAAGTTCTATTTAAGTCAAGCTGCGTATGTTCAAGGATTACAGATGCGCCTCTACGCGGTCACCCACTTGCAGACTAACGGTTCTCAGGCTTTGGTATAAACCTTCACCGTTCGAATAATTTGCCTCTGAGTAGCCAGATTACAGGTGCACGCCCTTATCCAATTACACCCAAATCAAATTTCTTGTGGTTATAATCACATACAAAGTGAGATTTGAATCATAACAAATACGGCTAGAAGCTGAAGAGTGGATGACGAAGGTGATTTGCAACAATTGCATAGAATATTATGTTTTATCTTTTTGATAAAATAGTTAATGTATAACATAACATTTCATGCAG
This sequence comes from Bougainvillia muscus, assembly GCA_032352715.1. NCBI lineage: Eukaryota > Metazoa > Cnidaria > Hydrozoa > Anthoathecata > Bougainvilliidae > Bougainvillia > Bougainvillia muscus. The sequence continues at coordinate 4,259 of JAUCNQ010028901.1, read as the reverse complement.
TGCAAAGTTTCGTCTCGCCTCATCGCAGTTTCAAAAATAGACAAATTCGAGACAAAATCGAGGTTAAAGTGTTTATCCTAAGTAAAAAATTATTATTTCCCTATTATTTGATGGCAATACTTTGTAACTATTATTCTACTAGGACTACGCTTGTACTGAGCAGAAATGTCTTGGTTCTATTATGTTCCCCAAGAATGAAAAAGACAACAGAAAACCCGGAGAACTGAGACAGAAGGAAGAAGTAAAACAGCATGCTCAAGATTTTATTAAACAGTATTATGCTTCGGTTAAAAGGTATACTTAGGATTATATCATATAGGAGCTAACTTTTAATTTACTTCATTATCACTCCTCAAAATGTATCTTCAATATTATACTGAATATCTATTTTGATATTCGGCCCGTATAGAATTCCCTCAGTGGCGGATCCAGCCCTAGCCAGAGCAACACGATGAAGAACTTAACGAATTCTTAATAGCTTTTTGTATGATGATGGATCTTTACAGACCATCATACAAGAGAAATTAAAAATTAATAACTATGAGTCTCCATTCTATTGCTGCGACTAAGTAAATGCATGTTCTGAGTCCTCCTCTGTCCCTATTTGAAAATTAATAATATAAAACAACAATATGAACAACTTGGGGAAGGTAGTTCATATGTACAGTTTCATCGCCTAAGGTCATTGGGAACTGGAGCTAAACTTGGTCAAAGTTTGTAGGCTTTCAACTGTGATTTTGTTAGGTGGTCTTGACTAATGATCTACAACGTCTGTTCCACATACTGAATCAACATAGACTTAAACTAACAGTTGTAACGTGTTAAGGTAGCGGTACATGTACTCTTTTTTTCAGCATTTTACGTTTTTCTGGCTTTTGGTGTGCATTAATTGTAAAACTTGTTTTGAGAGCGACAAACATTCAAAAGAATATTCCAGGAAGAGATAATTGAAAAACAAACTTTAAAACACTCTGCTTATTTATAAAGATACGACGCTACCAATTTTAGTGCAATCTGATTATTTTTACCTCAGACTTATTGAAACGTCAATGAGCATCACTGATGTGTCGTCTTGTTTTTAAATCATTACTTTTTCCCGAGTTATAGGATGTAGAAGTTTAAACATGAAAATAGACGAGAGTTGAAAGAGAATTATTAACTTCAATAGCCTAATATAGAATGAGGCCTTTGTTTGAGAAATGGTGACACACCATGATACACGAATCTCTGTTTCCCTCGTGGAAGTTATTACCATGACGAAATCTCGATTACCTGTGGCGCCTTAAAACCAATTGGCTGAGAAGTACGGATTTTTTTGGGAAAAGAGTAAGCGAGAAATCTTCAAGTTAAAGTTTTCTTTTATCTTTCCAAAACTATTGTTTCGACTTTCAATGCGATGAAATTTATGCAATTTTTCTTTCACCAGTGTTCTCGTCAAATTGATGCTCTTTTTAAAACGAAAGGTCTGTTCAAAGTCAGAGATCTGATGTAAGTTTTGCATTGGCAATGTGATACTGAACAATACAACCAATGACTAGGAACATTTTCATAGATAAAGAATTTAATCATAAGGAATTTATTATCATAAATATCATATGTGAGATCGTAACTTTGCCATTCATTAGTGTGGGTAGCAAAATCAAAACAAGCTAAAATAAAGCAATGCTTTTCAATGTAAAAAACAGTTTTAATTGCCATGGAAAATAAAAATCGTTTTGCTGCTTAATAAAAATCGTTTTGCTGCTTGTTGAAAACTGTTTTGCTGCTTACATTAACAACGAAATCTTTCCGTCTGAAGTGTGCAATCACCGAACGTTTTTCATAATAACTTAAGAATCAATGACTTTCAGAACATTAAACTTGGCACGAATGTTCACCATCACATAAAGAGTTACGTGACGTAAGCAATTTTATGATGACGACATCGTCATCATACGTCAGAAATTGAGTAAAATCACTATGTTTAAGTTCCGTCCGAAAAAACTTCTTTTTTTATTATTTCAATACAATTTTGCTAATAAGTACTTTAATTGCTATAAAAAGAAATAGACAAGTACGGTAAATTCTCCAATAAACGCTCTCCTTCTTTTTAACGCATCTCTCTAATAAACGCCCCACCTAAAAATCTATAATTAACTTAGTAACAAAGGTTTTTACTCTTCAAAACACTGTAAAAACCATGTTATAATATGGAGTTATCAATTTTATATGTTTTCAACCACTTTAACATACGTTAAACCGGAAATGGAAAAAATCCCGTGCTCGAAAGAAAGGTAAGGTTAACAGATGTTCATGTGCAAAGTTTCAAGGCTACATCTTTAGTATTGAACAAAATACAACAATTACAATGTAAAGGAATTTCAGAGGGAGTAGTGCTGTAAAAAGTGAGGTGTTTTCAAACAATAGCCAGTAATTTCTGAACCACTTATGATATGAGACTAAAATTTCTTCAGAAAACGTAATATAGGCATATGTTGAATGTGGCAAAGTAACAGATCGAAAGCTTCACTATAACAGAAGTTATAGGGGGTAAAACCTGCCGCGGGCCGTTATGCCCTCCCCCCCCCCCCCCACCCCCGGGCTTAATAGAGTTAAACAAATAAAAAACAAAATAACAAATAATCTGTTTTAGAAAAAAAGTTAAAAGCATTTAAAGTTAAACATTTTTCTCTTTTAAATTGAAATTTATTGATTGGCAACTTGTCTAAAAAGCTTTCCGCTAAAGAAAATGTGTCCGAAAATGTTCCCGCTGAAGTTGAAAAACTGTCTGAAAAATTTTCCGCGGCAGTTTTTCCTCCGAAACTTTTCCAACGAAAGTTTTCGTTGAATAAAAAATGTGTTTTACTGCTTAATGAAAAATGTTTTGCTGGTAAATGAAAAATGTTTTGCTGCTTAATTAAAATAGTTTTGCTGCTTAACCCTATATCGCACAGAGGCGGATTTAGAACATGCTTTTACTTAGTCACAGCAGTAAGTGGAGTACTCAAAGTCATTAATTTTAATTATATTATGTATGTCGCTGGGTCTCTAAAGACCCAGCGTTAACATAATATAATTAAGAATTAACAGTAATTATACACCATCGCAATGCTATGACTAGGGCTAGATCCGCCACTGATGGCATGACGTTTTTTTGGTTTTGAATTGTTTAAAACATGTAACATAGCTATATCCAAACTCCCTTGCTGTATCCGAATATAATAACGACGTTTTGATAATGACATATTTAAATTTTCTTCTAGCGAAGATACTGATCAACACAGAGCTCGTCTTATCGACATTTTTCAACAAATAGAAGAAAAGGGACATTACGACATGGACGAAAAAGAACTTATATTTGGTGTGCGTCTAGCATGGAGAAACGCATCAAGGTGTATCGGAAGAATACAATGGAAGAAAGTACAGGTAAAGAAAATGTGTTAGAAATATCGTGCATGGTTGCATTGTCACTTCCAGGTTAAGTGTCTTTGTGCATACAGAGTATGCATTGTTCAGCACTTCATGTTTCTTTCCCTACTCGTTCCAGCTTTATTCCATTCAAAACAGGATGTATGTCTATTTTATTTCGCACTGCATAAAGATGTTTTACTTTAAGTGCTTCATCGTACAACCTGCTGAAATCGGGAATTTTACTCCAGATTTCGTCAGTTTGTTTGATAAACTCGTAAATGGCAGTGGCGGATCCAGCCCTGGTCAGAGCATTACGATGCAGTGTAATTATATTTAATTCTTAATAACTTTATAAAACTCTAAAGACCCATTGTCATACGTAAAGTAATTAAAATTAATGACTTTGAGTATCCCTCTTACTGGTATGACTAAGTAAAAGCATGTTCTGAGTCCGCCCCTGTAACCTTTTATGCAGTGCCGAAATGTGAGAATACAATTATTTCAATCAGCATTTCTATTATGTTGTTGTTATTATTTCTTTCCATAGGTATTTGATTGTCGACAAATTACAACAGCATCTCAAATGTTTGAATGTATATTACAACATCTCAAATATGCCTCAAATAAAGGGAAAATCAGGTAATAGCATACACAATGAAAATCGGTATTCCGATTCGGAAAATGTGAAAGATATGAAATTTATTCTATCAAATCCAACAGTTTATAATAGTATTTCACACGGAACAGAAAAAAGTTGGGAAAAAGCAGAGGCTGGTTCAGAACATGCTTTTACTTAGGACACGTTTACATAAAGACTTTCTATAGGCGAAATGAACTGTCATGGCTTCTGTGATTGGTTAAATTTTTCC
>JAUCNQ010028900.1:0-22156 GCA_032352715.1 Bougainvillia muscus | reverse complement strand
TAGTTAAATGCTTGTTCTAGATCCGCCTCTGAAAACTGCACATTATAAGACGTACAAAGAACATGGCCGAAGAAAAACTGTGATACCACCAATAATTGACATCAACTGTAACTGTAACCGCACCTTGATAGAATCCACATTGCCTCGAGGGCTTTATAGAGAAGACATGTTAAGTTTTTTTTGTATAAATACGATAGATATCAGAGGCTGACTCAGAACACGCTTTTAATTTAATTCATGCTAAAAGTAATTAATTTTAATAGTCGTCTGTATGATGATGGTCCCTTCAGACCAGTCATCATACAGAACGTTATTAAGAATTAAAACGTTTAGCTCTTCCAGGTGTTGCTATGACTAGGGCTGGATCTGCCACCGGATATACAACCATATGCTGAGAGAACCTATCATCATCAACCTTTTGATCTCTTTCTGACGAATTCTATTAAGGGAAAAAGGTCAAGTTTATACCATCCTAAAACAACCCAAACTTATGAAATGCAAACTTAGATTCCAGATTCAAAGTTGCAGGGGCTAAGTTGCTCAATTTTCACTTTTCAAAAATGGAAAATTCGAAATTTGGATGAAATTTTTCAAACTTTGCACTTGAAAGTAAAGCAACATTTACAGGTCAACTCTGATCCCTTGTGATACTTTAAGACCCATAACCTTACTATTTTATTGATGTCGGATGTTTTTAGGGTTTAAATGTACCTGTGTAGTTATAAGGGGGCAGTTGTTTTTAAGGGGCATCCACTGGTATTAGATAAAAAATAGATAAAAAATAGATAAAAATAGGGGTCAGGATCAAGTCCTAAAATTGTGATGGCTGGGATAAAACGCGAGAAAAGCTGATTGGTTTTATTTCCATTGCGGTCCCTATGTTAGTTAAAGAAGACACCTCCTGACAGATTACACTGCATGAAAAGTTATGTGATCCATTAACGATTATATATCAAAACAAAGGGCTGAAATCCGGAAATCTATGATAAAAGGACAACATTCAGGTTACCTGTGTGTTCCTCCAATAATGATCGTTGCCATCACGGAGCCGGGTTGAAGCGTTGTCGCACCAACTCAGCGAACTCAGCTCGAAGCTGTGTCATCCTCTTAGCTTGATCAATAGATACTCCAAGCAAGTTAGCAATTTTGATCCATGGTTCCCGGTAGTATTTTCTTTCTGCCTTAGCAAACAATAGAATCTTGGTCAGTGCTGTATTTTCTGCACGGCATATATGGCCGATGTATCTAAAGGTATTGTGCATAAATAAAATTGCGTATAGGAAAAGTCTTCAATATTTCCTGTATTTCTTCATTGTTGTATCTGAAAGCAAAGTCAGGTTCTTCATCTTCTTGATTATTTTTTAGATATCTGCCACCTTTAACCATGCTCCACAGACACTGACTCCAACAACTTACCAGTTTTTTCATTTGTTGTTCATTCGTAAATACAGCTGCTGTGCCATACGTTAAACATGTCCTTACACATGACTCTTATCTTTTATAAATGCAGTGTTATAAAGAATCTCTAGCTAGAAATTTATTTTGAAATTTTCAGCTTTTGTGCACCTTAATGTATTAGATTATGATGGGTTTGTTATTACAAAATTCGTAACGCAAATCGTACCATTTTCATCAAAGAAGATGGCACTCCTTCTGTAGTAAAATTAATAGAATTTCAATGCGAATTTTAGAAAATTCCTTCCTGAATCAGCACATATTAAAATAACTACTCTTTGGCTTAGGATAAACAAACAAAGCTACCTGTAATACCTTGTAGTACCTGTGAGAAATAGTCCCACTGCAAATGCAATGCTATCTCCTCACATGAATATGTTCTCCATCAAAACAATCCCTTGGATTCCTGGTCCGGCATTGTATGTGTTATTAGTGCCTTACCTTTTAATAATTTTGCATCTCAAATTGAAGATGACTATGCATCTACCATAATCCCTTCCGAACATGGTAAGGTTAAACTCTCCATAGAAATTCTTCGCAAACTTGATGATTTTTCTGATTATAATAGAAAAGAGGGAGGAGTCAACTGTAAATATTATGACATTGAGAATTTTTCTGACATGGGTCTAAATCCCAAAACGTGTCTCTTCTTTTTTCATATGAATATTGCTTTTATGCCTGCTCCCAATCCATAATGGATCATGGCTTGTGTCAGAGAGGTTGTCATGATTGCGTTGCGTTTCGTTTGTTTTTGTTTGGTATCTATCTCGCGATGTCTAAATTGCAAGTTTTTCCGGTTTCAATTATTTAAATACTGTATACCTTAATTTGGCTCCACACTCCTCTTCTTAAGCTTTTTTCCGCGACCCAGCTAGGTGATACAAAAGGTGTCTTGAGGCCAGCCAGAGTCTTCTTGTGCAACACCCTTCCCCTTCACTACCTAAACCACTGTACTTCTAAGGATTAGCTTACCATCTACTATAACAGCAGGCTTTTGTGTATTATATTCTGTGTTTCTTGTGGCTATCTAGAGCGTTAGCGAGCATTACTCTTTCTACATACCTAGCTAGCTTAATTCTTGTGAACCGGCTAGCTAGCCACAACTAATCTCAAACTAATCTGTTTTTTTTTTTTTTTTTTGGTGTTATATTGTTTTTATCATTCCTTCATATTTCTATTTTTTTGATTGTTTTTCTATTTCTGATCATTGTTGTTCCTTATAAATGAAAAAGTTCCCCTGTAGCATCTGTAAGAAAAATGTTCATAACGACCACAAGGCTGTTCTCTGCGATCTTTGCAAAAAGTGGGTTCATATAAATAATGAAAAATTCAACTTTTGATGAGAGCTGGTCTTGCGCTTAATGTCTCTCAATATCGCTACCATTTTATCCGATCGAAAACAAATTAATTCCTGATACCTCTGGATCTGCCGATTAACCTTAACAGAACTTTTCTTGAACCTTTAAGCTGTGTTATAAATTCCTGTCAAAACTCTTGCAAATACTATGAAAGTAGTGAAGTATCTTCTCTTTATTCTAACTCCACTAAACTAGCCACTTTTCATATGAATGTAGCCTCCCTTCCTCTTCACTCTTCTGAATTAAAAGTGCTACTTAATGAAACATGTTAAAATTTTGATATTATTGGTCTCACCAAAACTAAGACCAAAGAACAATATCCCGCCTGCACATGAACTTGACGGTTACTCATATCGCCATTCCCCTCCTATTGGTGAAGAGGATGGTGCCCAACGTTTTGTTTCAAATCACCTGCAATTTTTCGATCAGACTGATCTTGATGTATTAATGAATAAACCAAACCTCTTGGAATCTAAGTTTGTTGAAATAAAATCTGCTAATTCAAAAAATGTTATAGTTGGCTGTATATATCTATAGACATCCTTTGATTAATATGGAGAAAAAAATTAACTCAAGTTTTGAACTCCTTTTTCACAAGGTTTCTCCTGAGCAAAAAATGCTTTTTCTTGGTGATTTCAATATTAACCTACTCCATAATCACACTCATTCTCTAGTAAACAACTTTGTACAACATCTCAATACACATTCTCTTCTTCCCCATATCAATCTAACTACACAAATAACAGATTCATTGGCGACTCTTATTGATAACATCTTCAGTAACTTTAAGTAAATACAAATCTGGAAATATCTTGTCTTCAATCTCAGATCACTTACCTCAATTCGTACTTCTTGATAAAATTGATCTTAGCAATGAACGCCCTAAATTAACCTATATAGACTGGAAGAGCTTTCAACAAGATAAATTTGTGCTTGATTTTTTTGAAGTTGATTGGGATAAGACCCTTAACATTGAAAAAGGTGACATAGACCATTCTTTCGACTTATTTTACGATACACTTTATTCAATCATCAACAAGCATCTCCCTCTTAAAACTGTATCCTCCAAAGTATCTGGTCGCTTCAATCAACCTTGGATCATCCAAGGAATCCTTAAATCTAATAGAGCTAGAGACAAACTTTTTAAAAACTTTATACATGCTAAAGATACCCTCATAAAAAACAAATTTAAATCTTATCGTAATATGATTGTCTCACTGTGTTGCATTAGCAAGAATAAATGAAATCAAAGATGTTTTGCAGGAAACTTTATGATATTGAGTAGTCAATGATCCATTATACTTTAATACAGGAACAGAAAAGTGATGCAGGAGATGTCGGACTGCCAACCTTGTCCCCAGAGCCTTTTGAGCAATTCCATGAATAATGTTACGTTTAAGGAAAAAATTGAATTGGAATAAATGATGTCTCTGAAATGATTTATGTTGGCCTTATACACTTCAAAAATGCTGTTCCGATTCCTTCTGAGGAAAAAACACGCTTTGTCACCTTTTTCTAATCTTATTTTGTAACGCATGCATTATAGTGTGTTGGTGACAGCCAACTTGAGAAAAATAAAAACACAATAAATCTGCTAAGTTAAGCCATTTAAAACAAATAGTACCTTTTTATTTAGGCCTGACAGTTATTGTACTCCAGAACCAGAGAAACTAAAATGTGAAAAAGGTTTCTTCATTTCACAGTGGATTTTCTTTGAGTGTAATGCCCGTAACAAAAGAGCAATGTTCTAAATAAAGTTGTTTCTTCTGCATGTTACCAACTTTAAAATTCTCTGTTTATTATATGTTGTCACTAAAAGAATGTTAACTCTTTTGATTTCTGATAATGCGACATCATTTGATAAAATATGTTACAGACATTACATTTTTGACATTACGTTACAGACATTACGTTTCAATTTATTTTACTAAAATTAACATAGAGGCTTATTTATAAGAAGTAAGGAAGAATTTTAGGAGGGACTTAAAAATATGAAGTGTTCAAATAGTTATATACAACCAAATCGTACTTATAAATAAACAAAAGGAAAAAGTGATTTGCTCCATGGACCATCTTAAAAATGTGTTGGCAAGGATTAAAACTTCAAAACCCCTTCCTATAATATATATATATAATGCTTTTGTTTGCCTACTTTTTAATCCTTTTTCGAGTTGAATTGTGATGTTGGTAAAGTAAAAACTGAATAATTTAAATTCAAAAAAGCTTGATAAATTATTGAAGGTATCCTACACAATTTTTCAATATTATATATCTCTCCTTAAAATATATAATATATTTAAATATAATTTCATGAATTATGTATCCTACACATTTTTCTGCTTAGTAACTGCACTGTCTACAATTGTAAGAAATGTTTTTCTGTATTCAGTATTTCCTTTGACTTATTAGATCCTTGATTTAGTTTCTGAAATTATATATTCATAACTCCTACAAAGATAAGAAGTAAGCTCACTATGTATATAATATAAAGTAAATATTGGGAAAAACATAAAACTTTTGTTTACACAATGTTTTTCTGTTTGTTGATTGATTTGGTTAATCAATACGCTGTTAGTCTCTCCTTCATACAAAGTGGTAGAAATATAATGTATCATTCAAAAATTTTCCTTATGGGGTAATTGCTTAGGTTCCTATCTTATAGATACAGTATATATAAGAATCAACTTAAAAGAGAGTAATTTGCAATGTGGATTGGTTGGTGCTTGGTATAAGAGTCAACTGAAAATAGAGTAGTGTGCAATGTGGATTGGTTGGTGTTTGGCTGGATTCTTTTTGCAATGTTTATATGTGGATAGCGTTGTTTTGCCAACAGTTATATGGGATCCTCGAAGACCTATGTGAGTTAAATCTTGTAAACTGTTCATAAAATGTTTTATATGCTTCTCTATTGCACTGCCATATCAGTATTATTTTTTTATCAACATATTTGAATTTATTCCTTTTATTCCTGTCAATGAAGGCAGCACATTGCTATGTGTTCATGTGTAAATTGCTGAGTAATAAGGCATTGATTTCATCAAACTCTACTTGAATACCCTAGATTTCCGAAAGTAAGCGGGCGCTTACTTTAGAAATTAGTAGCTTCCGTGGGCACTTATAGACGGATTATGCTTACTTTTGGACCATGCTTACTTTCGGAACCCTACAGTAGTCATTACATATTGCGAAATGTAATAAGGTTCATATACAGTCCATGGGCGGCGGAAGGGGGAGCTTTAGGAGCTTCAGTCCCCCAACTTTTTGCCAAGTTTTGTGAGCATGGCCTAGTGGTCAAGTCATCGGATTTGTAATCTGATGGTCGAGGGTTCGAAACCTGTGCTTGGCATGCTTAGGATCATGTCTGAAAAGCTGTTCCTCGGGTCAACCCATACCATGTGAGGGAAATTGGGTAGATGGTTCAAAGTGATCATCGGGTGTTGCAGGGGGTTGTATAGGAGAGCACCTACCCTTCAGTGGGTCGTGTCGCCCAGAAGAGCATTAAATCAACTTGAGCCGTGGTCCCTCCTGGAAATAAGTTCCTCGAACTTTCGGAGATTAACCACGTTAAACATAAAACTCACTCAACTCACAAGTAGAAATGTTTTTGGTATTTGTCCTATTCTATCCTTGGTGCAATCTAATACAGGAAAGAAACTTGCAGAAAACATTCAGTGTCACTTATTTGCAGGTTGCAGGTTGATGCAGGCTGTGCAAGTTGCCGTAAAATATTGTGTCAACGAGTCCAGTGCAAAACTCCAGACTATAACATGAGCTAGTCACAGCTTGCTAACTATGTTTATTTATTTGGCTATGTTTATTTACGATCTGTTGCAACGAAGGCCCCTCATGGCTAACAATGTCATCTATTCAAAAAGATAAAGAATTTATAAACATAATTTTTTTACATGTGTATTACATGCGTTGCATTGTTCTACATACTGAGCATCATTGCCAGTGGAAAACCCTTTTGCTTTTATTCATACAGAAATTGACAGTTTAATGACACTTAGCACTTAGCAATTGTAAAAGGAACCATCACAGTTTGAACAGAAAGCTAAATTTGATTTGATATACAGTAAATAAATGCTACATATGTTCTTTAAAAAGAAAGTAGGAGTACCATCATTCCGTTATTGATTTGATACAACTTCGTACCAAGCGCCGTTTATCTTTTCTCGAATTTGTAAAAAGCAAGAGATAAACGGCGCTGGGTATGAGGTGGCTCTTGATGGTCTCTGGTTTTCAGGACCGCTTATTAACGTTGTTCCGGGCTGTAAAAAGAAAAGCTAGACTAGCATGTTAGTGTAGGCTGTAAATTCGTACTCGGTTTTGCTCAGGTCACAAAAAACTTTTTTAGTAAAACTAAAAGAGTACCGATTTAAATTTCTGAGACGATCTGAAGCTCTGGGATTTTCACTGTGGTCCGTGATATTGCATTGAACTTGCTTACACAAAATTTTACGGCAACCTGCACAACCTGCATCAACCTGCAACCTGCAAATAAGTGACACAAGAAAACATTCTATGATGCTTGTCTGGCAGCGAATTTTGGCTCAGAGATGCATGTTCCTAAGATTCTGAAGAGGTAAAAATCGAAAACTTTCTCACTCAGGAAGTCACTAAATCTGCTCAGCCCCCTTGAACTGTATCTGAATCGTTCCGCCGCACATGAAGTCATTTTATAATTCTGGTAACTGATTGGCTTTATACATTTAGCTTTGCTTGTGAAGATCCACAAATTCATGTGAAGTTAAATGATCAACTAAACTTTTTGTGTCCAAAACATGATATACATAGCTACACAGGAGATCTAAACCAAGCTGGTAACCTACCCTTTGAGAATTTATACTTTCTTGGCACTGATGATATTGCTTATAATTCTTGCAATGCTACAGGTATTTCTTGAGTTACATGTTAAAGGGGAACTAACGTCTAAAAAATATTTTTCTAGAGAATTCCTACATATGCTCCAATTGTCATAAAAAACTGCCTGGCAAAATATTTTTTATTGAAAACCTTTTAAACGCCATTTATTGAGCTTTTTGTACACAAATATATATACTTCAATTAAAGGAGAACAAACGTCAAAAAAATTTTCTTTGTTAAATCTGCTCTAATACTCCTATAAACTAACGTGGTATATTTTGTTTAGAGTGAAACGGCTTATTTGGGGCTGAATTAGGCTAAATGATGTTCACGGTCGCGGCCATTAAGGATTTTTTTGCTTTGGTTACCATCAGATTAACCTACACTTTTGACGTAATGTGTGCTCCAGTTACGGTAAAAGAAGACGACAAGCGCTTGTTTACCCTGTGTTGTTAAGGAAAAGCGAAGTATTTTTGTTCAAGTCTATGAATACTGCGGAGAAATGACTGAGTGAAAAAGCAATGTATTGTCTTTTATGTGCTGGCCTTCCTGTTCATTTCTTATTTTGTAAAACATTATTCTACACATAATTGTTTTCTGCTTCCTTGAGAAACTAACATGATCAACTCATTTTTTTTTTGGATGAATGATTTTCTTTTATTGAAGTTCTTTTATAAAAAAGCATCTATTATGTCTATTGAATAGATTTTTTTTTTCTTTAGAATTAGAAATCTTCTTCCGAAATGTAAACATGAAAATAAATGGCATCTGTTATTATAAAAAAAAACATGTTGCACACAAAACGCGTCATAGACTAATTACTTTACATGATTAACCGTGGTGAATACTTTTGTTTTCTAGAGTGTCATTGCGGCAAACAAAACGCTAAAAGTCGGGATAACTTGACTTTTAAAGATTATTTTAAGGCGCAAATATGTTTTTAGCATTATATCAAGCTTACAAAATAATAATCTCGAAATTCTTTTTTTGACGCTCGTTCTCCTTTTATATATATTAATATTCAATCAATATTAATTACGTAGGTGACGTAGGTGGCGGAACCTATTTTAAAATATCAGTATTAAAGGCTAGAAACATCCATCGAAATATTACCATCGAAATGTTTCTATTGTATTACACAGAATGTTTTGAAACAATAATAAGTGATTTTCTGAACATTTGATCTTTGAACAATAGTTAATAATCGACAGATGTTTTTCTTGAGTATAAAATTTATATAAAAAAACTTATAAAAAAAATGTATAGTGTTAAAAGATGTTGACATTTTTTACGAGAACATCAACTAAACATCTTTTTAATTTCCTGCCACCAACGAAGCCCTGTGGACCCAAACTGTGGTCAGTTTTACCAATGCATAACTTAAAAGTAAATGAATAATCGGCCTAAATCTATATTCTATAAATCACACTTTGCCGCAACAGCAATGCTAACGCAAAAGAAGACAAGCGAGCCAGTGATGTCACATGCACTGGATAATATCACGGTAACCGACACAAATTTTGCTGTAATGGTGGACACCGTTCTGAAAAGAAACAGCTTATTTTTGGTCCAAATAATGATAAGTTTGCAAAATAAACTGCAGCAATCGAATTTTAAAGGCTTCATGAGCATTTTGTGCTAAAAAACGTTTTTGACGTTAGTTCTCCTTTAAATAGTTGATTTTAACCGAAAAAAGCATAGTCACAAGAAAAGAGATAAATGGAGTATTTTTTTAACTTTTTGTGTGCGAAAATGCTAGTACCCATTCTTCCAAAGGTGCACACTTGTTACAAAATGGCAGTCTGGAAGGAAAGAATTAGCTGCGGAACTGATGTTTACGCTGTTTGATTGTGAATAACTCAGCAGTGCTATAGAGCATATGCTCAACTTTCGGTTGCACTGTTTCTCAAAGGAAGAAACCTACAACCGATTAATTTCTGTCCCTGCTACATCATTTGATCACAAGGAAAACGCAGGAAGAAAGAAGTCGCTCTATCTCTCCAGCAGGGACTCAGCAGGACTTATAGATTTATAATACAGCTAACATACGGACAATAAGTTTGGTCTTGATCATTCATGGCATGTAACTATTATTTCTTAGTCCAATCTTTGAATTTTTTTGTCCACAGATTGTCTCTACTATGGAGTCACACCATAAATTTATAACTAGTTGCTAGTAGTCGCAGGGGAGAAGCTAGCTGCCATGTTATGACATAAGTCATGTACTAGTCGAAAGACACTATTGTAGTCAGTAGTGATTACAAAATAATATTGACCAAGCAGATATCTCTGACCCAATCTCCAAAAACAACCAAAAAGTTTATACAAGGTTGCCACACAGTCTGGAAAACATGGGAAAAGGAAGTGTTTTGCTAAATTTTAAACTTGTTTCGTTTTTTAACCAAACTTTATTACATTTTAACATGGCGAATATATTTTACACGGAAATGTTTGTGTTTATGAATATGGTCACACTTCTTGAGTAATTCTGTTCAAGTATGTGTTTTAAACAGCAGGCCTTGAAATGTCACGGTAACGATCGTTCTGGTCCTGTAGGGGTTCCACAAACTATTTTGAACAGAACCGAAATATGGTGTTTATTAGTATATATTAGGTGCAATTGTAAAGCCAACTTTAAAAAATGTGCATAAATAAATAAATGGGTTCCGTGAATTCCTGAATTTAAAGTGTGAATGAATATTTTAGAAAGTGTTTCATTTTTGAAGTCATTCTTAAACATAACAGCATAAACAAAGTAAAAACAACTTTCTCTCACAAGCAAATGAAACCTTATTTTCTATTGATATACAAAATGAATATATGCAACAAAAAGGATGCAAAAACTATATCCTTTAACTCATATAGTCGTATACAAGGTACTCATATAGTCATATACAAGGTAATTATGCAGCATAAACTTTAATATTACAGAATCCATTAGGGAAGTAACAAAAATAAACGAAACAAACGAAACAAACGAAACCCATTTGAACTGTACCCATGGGTTCCTTAAGCCTTAAACTATGGAACCCAAAATTAAGTTCCTTCCAAGCTCAGAATTTCGAGGCCTGAAACAGACTTTATTTAACAAGGCTTGTTAGTATTACAGAAATTAATCTTTGGTTTACGTTATAAGCATGCTTTATTAAGACTAAAAAAATTCTTTTTGGCCAGGGTTAGAAATAATTGTGGCAACCCAGCATATATCTGTGCCTGATTTAGGAGGAGTTACAGAGGTATGTATAAGCAATTTTTGTTTTGTAACATATATTTATAGAATTTAGTTATTAAATGTACCACACAAAGATACCTGTGCTCCTGTCATTCTCAGTTGCAAAGGGGATGAAATTCGGGTAAAAACTGGGCAACTCCTTAGCAGCCAGCCAAGCCTTAATTCAGGATGAATCCTGGATAACACAACAATACTATTTATGTCCTGTTTAAGCCATCTATGTGTGGTATATTTATCTGTTTTATTCTGTAAACACATGCCACAAAACAAAAATTGCGAAAATACCTTAGGAACTGTCCACAAAATCTGTATGCAAATCAATTTTCATACAGACAGAGGTGTTTTTGTGCACAGTATCAGCAACTTTGAGGCTTAAAAATTTCAATTTTTACTAACTACAACCAGAAAATACACCGAAAAGTTTCTAAATGAACTCAGAGAAAGCACCCCTGAAATAGTCTCTGAGGACTGAATTATATTAAGTTAAATTCCATAAATTTCTGTAATGCCATAATAGAAATTAAATCCACTACACAATAAAAGCCATTTTAACAACAGTATATCATCTAGCAAGCCATTAACGATGTTTTATTCAATTTTGATGTTATAAAAATAACCATAGTGAATATTTTATTCCGTTTGTAGGCTACAAAAAAGTGCAAGCAGGTACAATAACGATAACAATTGTCCAAAACATTTCTAAAATTCTGTTTGTAATAACACACAAGTATTGTAGCTGGTTAGAGAATTCAAATTTGACGTAATTAACCATAGGCTGTACATATATTTTTGAATCAAAAGCACAAAATTTGCATTTTAAAACACCTCTGTTCCACATTTTGCTGATAAACCCTTTTCGTGTAATGTTCTTAGCATTCAAGAGCTAATGTGTATGTTTTTCCATATACTATTTTTTTCTGTCAGAACATCTGAACATATCACCATTACAATTTTTGGGGGTGCAGCTCAAGATATCAACACCAACACATTATAAACTTAAGTTCTTTTCTCAAAGCTAGCCAACAATTTTGAAATGGTGGTATGCTCAGTTGTTCCTGAACTAAAACCCTTCTACAATAAAACTGGACTAATATGTATGAACCAACCCTAGTATTTACAATGCAAGCCAACATATAAAATGCACATGATTGTGGCTGTGCTGCTGGAAAGTGCACAATGTTTCTGCTCAAAACTGTGGTTATACACAAATCACCAGTTTATGATATTATCTACTGCCTAATTTAGGCAACATGTATTTTGTTCTATTCCACAAATTAATTCTTACTATACTCAAGAAAACCATTAAAAAAACCATTTAAAAAAGATTTTCAAGATCAGAGCTACTGCAAAAATAAGCCGCAGCAGCCATGTTATTCTTCAAAGGGTGCACTCTCATCAGGCTGTCGGTTTGAGCCATAGGCACTGCAATCGAACAGAAAGTAGGAGGGGGGAGAAATCGAAAGTGAGTGAGGTCGTCTTTCCATGTTCTGGCTTTTTAGTAAGAAGTCTTTTGGTAAGACATTTTTCTGTTTTAAAGTAGATAAACATATGGAAAATGTAATTTTTTATCTTAATCCCTTTACAATTTTCGTATCAAAACAAAACACTTCAATTTAGATGTTCACGTCATACGGGCAGCCAGATTTAAGACCATCCGAGACACACTGTTCTAGCCCGTCCGACACAAAACACATATTTTTACTCTATGTCCACTTCGCCTATCTATTTATCAAGTTTTCAGGTGCTAAATGTTCTTTCCATCTTCATTCTGATATAACGATTATGTTCAAGAACTGTGACAGACTTATTATTGCAAAAGAATGCTTTACTTTAAGAACTGGGTCTAATAATGATAAGTATCTCAACAGGATTGAAAAGTGCTCATATCTTGCTTCCGAGAATGTCTACTTTTGAATTTTCTGGAGACAACTTGCGAAGTAGCCACAAGTAACACTGTAGGAACCGATAATGCAAGAATCTTCTTACCCCAGGCTGTTGTTGTTGCTTTTGGAGCTGTCCCAGTTCGAAAACCAACATAGGGTGCTGAGGACGAGGACTCGGGTATATGATACGTGCATTCTGTTCTACTTTTTTTTCAGAAAAAATATCTAGTTCTTCGAAATTCCAGATAGCAGAACAGCTAGGCTACGTTTACATGGAGTTTCACTTCGCCCGAAGTGAAATTGTTAATTCACTTCTGTCTGCTGTTTACATGACACTTCACTTTGGGTGAAGAGGAAATTCACTTCACTTCGGGGCTGATCGACTTCCGAGATCATTAGCTCGTTCTTTTCGCAAATTTTTTAAGTAATTCAACCAAAGTTTAATTTTTTTTTGCAATGCATTGGTTTCATTTGACGTCAGTTTCGAAAAAAACAGTTGTTTTGTTTAAAATGTTTGTGAAAGAAACACATTACATATGTTTGTTTATAGCTAGATCGCATGCGAAGTGACATGCGCAGCAGTTTCACTTCGGTTAAAAGTGTTTACATGAGAAACTCACCCCCGAAGTGAGATTTCACTTCGGTCATTTTGACTGCAGTGAAAGTTGACCCGAAGTGAGTTTCACTTCGCCCTCAACATGTAAAAACTTACAAGAGTTTGACCAAAGACCGAAGTTGTTAAACGAAGTGAAACTCCATGTAAACGGCCCCTAAGTCACTTCAATAAAATGATGAGTTAAAGTCATTAAATCTTAATTGCTTTATGTATGATGATGGCATCATACATTAAGCTATTACAACTTCTAGTTCTCCTTCGTAATGCTTTGCTTATATCTGGATCAACTACTGCGACAGTGTGAACCATGCACAAAAAACGAAAGTGGTCACACTTCACATATCAATAACGCAGGGGCAAAATTTTTGAAACTAAAGCTGTGTTTGACCCAAACTTCCATCATGGCGGAGAAGATTCCAAACGATCAGAGAAAGCTTTTGAGTTGAAAAAAGGAGCAGGCAAGGCCAACGTAATGACTTCTTATGCCAAAACAGACTTTTTGCTTATTCATATAGAAAGATTCCTGGATGGCAGCATGGATAGCATGGAAGACCGTTTTTTTTCAAATAAAAAAAATAATTTGTGGTAAATTTCTGCCCATCACGTCAGGCAAGTGACAGTTGCAATTTGAAAATTTTAGCCCGTCCAACAGTGATTTCGACCGTCACTAACGGTCAGATGGGAGTTATTAAGATAGACCACGCATTTTATTTTCTTTGAGTAAGACGAGGCTGAAAACAACAGATTTTGATTTGGACTTTCTAATCTGTCTGGAGTAGCCAAGATGTTAAGAATTGGATGAGTTAAGACAAATTTAGCGCTTGCACGAGGTCTGAGAGGATGAAACCTTAATGTCATCTAGTTGATTAGTAAGAGCTTTATTTATGGCGATAATATTGAGATATATTGATTCACCGTCTATTCTACGGGGTATTGTTGAAAGCCATGAAGACGCAAGATAAATTTTATTTCTTCGTTGTTATCCTTTTTAAAAAGCCTTTACATCTCTCCCATGATAAGTTTCTTGTTCGGTAGTTTGTGATAATACGTCAGAAATTAATTGTTAACGTTTGGATGTTAATGTTTTGACGTATCTGCGGGTCGATAAACTATTAATAACATAAAACTTTTGGATTCAACAATATCAAAAGTTTAAAAACTGCCTTTCAACAAAACTGTGACACTCCTAGCAGGCGTCTCTTTTCTTTTGACCGCCAGGAACAACGTTTATTTATAGATTGGCCCTGAAAATCATTAAGGGGTCCTTGTTAAAAAATCGGAACTCAACTCAACAAGTTGTTGATATTGGTACAAAGAGTCATAAGTAAGCGTTGCTTTTAAATCCCTCAACGCCGCGATCATCATCATCATAAAGCACTATTCCGTAAATTAAATTTACATAATGCGTTTATAAAATTCACTTGTAACAGATTTTTGTATAACATAGAAAAAGACTGTTGAGGGAAGGAGGAGATGTGTATAACATATGTATATAAGTTATGTGTATTTCTTCCAGGCTTCACGATCTTTTGCTATGTTACACGCATTTTTCCTTTCAAGATTATGTTCTAGCTTCAGTTGATTTTTCATTTAGGAAAGCCACGTAATTTGAGGACGACCACATGGTTTTTCGTAACTACTTTCTGCATACTGAAGCGCAATTTTCACATGTGTATCGTCTAGTAGCCAGATGACATGCCCTCACCATCTCATTCTACGTTTTTTGATAGTATTACTCCACATATCTGTTTTCGTTTTTATCGTACTGTTCTTTGTTTGTAATAGTTTTTGGGCATTTAACCTTTAGAACATGAGATCGAATCATCTTTCTCTGAAAAACATTGACTTCTGTTTCTTTAGATTTTGTCATTGTCCATAGTTCAGCGTTGTAAAGAAAGATTGGACTAACATAAGCTTCGAATGCTTTCATCTTTGTTTTTATTGTTAATTTCTTGTTATTTAGAATGTACTTGATATTGGTTAATGCATCGATAGCAAGCCCTCTTCTACGTTTGATGTATCTATAATAGATCCAAGTAGTTTACATTTTTTCCACCAATTTTCATGTTTGTTGACACAGTATTCTTCCGGTTTTTATTGCATTTTGTTGTAGATCGTTTTTTTTAAGTTTTGGTGGAAGTTCTATTTTTATGTGTTGTACTTTCTGTGGGTTTGATCTTATTGCAGTGATGTCGTCTGCATATTCCATATAAATGTTTATGTGGTTTTGTTGTGGAGTTTTATGATAGTTATGTTCACTTAGATGTTGTGGAAGTGAATTTTCTATTGATAGTGAATAGTTGTGTTCATTTTGTTGAATGTTAAGTGTTTTTGCTAGGTAGTAGGTAAATTCTTGAGCGGACATACAATCTCCTTGTGGAGCACTAGTCTGTATCAAGGTATTCACCAACATGGTTACCAACTTTTGTTGCAAGTTTTACGTGGATCAATTGATTTACCAGGTATAATTCGTTTGGTTCAAGAATATATTGTAGATCGTTGAGTAACATTTTTCTGTTTATTGAATCAAAAGCTTTACTCCATGTCATGCATAATAATATAAACTGCTTCTGATTTTGAGGTTATGGTTTTTTCTATAACTAATTTTGTTGCAAATACATGTTCTGTCGCGCTTCTTCCTTTCCTGTATGCTGCTTGTGTTGGTGGAATTTCCTTATCAAGCTTTGGACCAATTCTTTCAGTGAAGCAGATTGCTAGAATCTTTCTCAATACAGATAGAAGAATTATCGGTCTCAAGTTTTGAGGTGGTCCTATCAAGTTTCCTGGTTTCTGAAGTGCGCACAATGAGCCATGTGTTAGTTCCATCGGTCCATCTCCAGTTCACTACACTTGCTATAGATTTCAGCTATTTCATGGTGAATTTCTGATGGTCCGTCCGAGGAGTTCTATAAAAATTCCATCGAATCCAGCGCTTTTGGTGTTTTTCATTTTCATCCCTTTTTTTTTATTTTATTTGCAGAAAAAGGTATTTTCATCCTGGTTGGTAAAATATTAGGTAGTTCTCCTGCGTTTTTGTAAAATAAAATTTTGAAAGTGTTGCGATGTGATGTTTGTTTGTTTGTTGTTTCTCATCAGCAGTTAATAAACCTGATGGTGTGTGTAGAAGAAGATTTTCTTTTGCTTTTAGATTGTTCAAGTTTCTAATGGCTTGATACATCTTTCTGGATTCGTTGGGTGTGTTTATAAGATCTTGCATTGCACATGTTACTCTTTCATTTTCATTTTCTTTGATGATGTTATGTATTCTCGTTAGGATTTGGTTTCGTTTCAGCTTTAATTCTTTTAATTTAAAATTTTTAATATAAATTTAAATTTAATTTAAATTAAATTTTTTAATTTAATCCTTACATAAAATGTTCGCGCGGTTATCGTTCCATTTAGTAGTTTTCATGGAAGTTACTCTCGAAGAAAATCTCATTTAAAGTTAACTTCTGCCGAGTTTGCAGGTTTAAAGTTATAAGCGTTTTTGTTAAATAATAAAAATGCAACTTTTCACAGTAATTTTTATCGTGTATGCGACCTGCATTTACAGTACCTGCAAACTGGGCAGAAATTGGATGATCGTAAGATGCTTGATAATTCTAAATCAAAATATTTGATTCCTTATTGATGTTCATGGCGTGAAAGTGTTACGAAAATCAAATTAACCCCCCGTTTCTCAGTTTTTCTTGTATTAATCGCTTGTTAGTCATTGGATTTTATTAAAAATAGTATGCGGATGATCAACCTAATGATATGCAATAAACCAAATAGAATTTGCTACTTTTAGATGTGTTTGAGCGATTTTATAAAGCATCGAAGTCGCAATATCCCCTGTCTCAGAAATTTCATAGGCTAATATTAAGCCAATGACGTCATATCAAGACACAAAAAAATTGCCATATTTTTCGTCGTCGTATTTTGTACCAGTTTTGTCCAAAAACATATAGGGCTACTAATACCCTCTTGTTAATGCACAAAACAGCCTTCGTGGCGTGGATCCATCGCTTCTTCTCCATAAAATTGAATTTGCCTTCACAAAAGATGGCTTTCTAACACAAAATAACAAAAAAATGCAAGCTGATACGGAGCATGACCGAACTAGCCGTCACCATCTTTACTTTTTCTAATTCTATTTACCTTAAATGCATTGATTTTCGCGAACATTATTTGTCACGAGTCCGACAAAGTTGCATTTCGCGAACATTAATTTTTGCAAATTGCCGAATGAGGAATATTTCGCGAATATTAGATTGTCGCCCAAAATATTTATGATATAACGAAAAGTAAAATAAATACAGTTATTTCATCAATAAGATTGTCTCGTCTCTAATCCTAAGTATAAAACAGAAAGAAGAAAGAGCATGTTAGGAAAACGGCTGTTATTTCCTAAAATATTTTTTTTGCGAACATAAAATTTTGCGAATAAAGGCAAATTTCGCGAAATTCACGAAAATTAATGATCACGAAAATTAATGCACTAAAGGTACCTATTACTGCACCACTGACGCTAAACTGCTATTGTGAATGATATTTATGAATGAATACTATTTTGATTCTCTGCTTTTTTTCAGTGTTAAATTAATTTTCTCACCTTAGACTGCCGAAGGCTACTGCGTTGCTCCAATGATGGTTCATCGTCAAGCGTTTTTAATATGATTTTCAGGAGTGTGATGACTGGTCCAGACACATTAGCATTTCAAGAAGGGAAAATATATTATTTGATTGGTATGGCATTGTTTTTTATGTTTCTCTATGATATAGATAATATGATATTTTTGTGTGTATTGTCCATATATTATTATTCCATAAATATTACATATTTATTCCATTTATTATCATTAATTGTAGTACTTGTTATCTTTGTACAGTACAGTATCTTGATCTTGCAGTATCTCCATCTCTGTAAACTAGGGTTAAAGGGATAGAAAATTAAGAGAATTCAACTGTGAACCATTTTGCCCTCTATATCATTTGGTCAATTTTGGAAAAATGGGTAGAAGAAAATTCCCTGGATTTAATGTGAAAAATTCTCCCATGCTCAATGTTTATCTTTTAACCCTATTGTGCATGGGGGGGGGGTAAATTTACCCCCTACCTTAAAACTGCTACGAATATGCTATTGAGTTAAAACTTGGCACATATGTTCCTTGTAATAAGAGGAACAAAATGGCTCAATTTTCATGATGTTGTCATCAAATAATTGAAAATTTTCTAAATTTTTGGTAAAATATGACCGATTTTTAAATTTCAATGACGATATATCTATGACAGATTTTAATGTTCAGTATTCTTTATGTGAAAGCCAATAACCAGTAGATAGGTGGTCTCGAGCAATAGTAATTCTAGAGCAATTTCAGAATAGTAGGAGGTATGGAGCTGAACCTTTAGGAAATGTGCCCAATAGGATTTTAGTAAAAGTTCTGAAGTTTCAGTTCAATTGCATATGTAAAACAAAAGTTATTAAAAAAAGTCTGACAGGGGGGGGGGGTAAATTTACCCCCCCCCCCCCATGCACAATAGGGTTAATAAAGTTTTAAAAATTGCCTCCAAACAAAGAGAATGTTGATTTATGATATATGATAATATTTTTCTTATTCAGGCACAGGACATCGATCCCAGAAATTATTGGACAATACAATAGGCGGCAGTTGCAACATAACCGAAGAGAAGGGTTATAATAGATTACGGCTGCAAATTTATATATGTACTAAGCAAGATATAGAGAATGGAAAGTGTGATGTTTGCCAGTCAGAAGGCTGTTATTATAAAGGTTAGAGTTTCAAATGAATTACACGATGTATACTAATTATTTTAGCTAAAAACTAGCAAAGATGCAGGGACTTGTGAACTATAGATAGTTCATGAGTATCTGCGTCTTGCTAGTTTTTAGCTAAAATAGACTTGTGCAAGATCTTGTAACATATAACTTTCTATTGACATAGGTCCCATAACTGCATTACTAGCGCAATTTGCCGCCGCTCAGAGATGGGCAACATAACGAAGAATCTGAGTAGCGACAAGAGCTGTTTGGAATGAGATTGTTGTTCAGTCTTTCTTATTTCTGATATAGATATTTTGCAAATGATTGTAGTCTTTATTCGAGCAAAAGATTTGATTATGATAAGGATAACCAGAAGCACATCGGTTTTTAAGAAAACTAGATGTTGAAGTTTCTTTTCTAATATTTCGCTCTCTATCCCGAGAGCATCAATTGAGAATTAATGAATATATACAATTAGTTTATTGTCTGGGAGAAACCCAGTCTTTGTTCACACTTGATTTTACACAGTTAGTGAATATTTCCTGACGTTTAGAACACCGCTGTTAATAAATGCTGCAATGCGCAACTCAGAGAGTTCTGATGGAAGTACTGTAATTTTTTCCATTTGATCGATTTTCAAAGCAGCAAGGTAAATTAAGATGACGTAATGCCTCTTGACTTACTTTACTTATTTGCACACTCACCAATGATTTCAAAATTAAGCTCATCTGTGGTGGAGTGAGCATTTTCTACACTGTGGCAAAACATTTGGTGGTCCTTCACCCTTTCGATAAGTCTCCTTCCAGCTTCTCCAATGTAAAATTTCGAGCAATCTACTTGAAGACGAGATACTTTATAAATTACGTTATGGTTGTTAACGTGGGGTGTATTATCTTTGATTTTAAACTTTGAAGATAACTTTGTACCCCTGAATATGATCTTGGTCATAACGTTTGCATGGAGTTTTCTTTTCATATCTTGTTGTAGGTCTCTGACGTATTTTTCACCTTTCATTCCTGCATATAGAAGTATCATGTTAGTATTATGTTCTCTTCTGTGACGTATAAATCATAACTTTCAATCGAGGATGAAAGGTGTTCAACTCTAATTGATTATTTCTCTGCCTTAAGACATTTTAACTTCACCTTTGCAGTGTAGACTTTCACAACTATGCAATATAAAATGGACCTTCCTTGATTTTGCGCGTAAAATTTGCAACTTTCTATTCAGCATTATTGAAATCACAATAAAGGGAATGAGCAATCTTCTATTTTCTATTTACAGACTTTCTAATTCACCCTGTCACATAAAGTATAGCGTATGGTTAAGTTTTACCAAGGAAAATAAAAGAATTGAACATCTGAAAGATCAAGTCTACATGGAAATTTCTTCCCAATCGACTTCTTTTCCAGTAGTAAATTCAGAAACGTGACAGACAGACAGATGCAAACCGAACTGTCTCTGCTTCAAGAGATAGAAAAATATTATCGCCTTTTAGAATTTTGAGAATAGCCTTTCATAAGATACTAAATATGTTTTTTTTCTTTATTCAAACTTTAGACTGCTCAACATCATGTACGGAATGGTTAGATGACAGAGTGAAGAAGGAGAAAAGTCAATGTACTATGCTACAGAAACGGCAATGTTACAATTTGCTACTAGGAAAACGAGAATACGAATACCAAGAGAAACTCTGGCCCTGTGACAAAGAGCCGCCTATAGGTAAAAGACTTTAAACTATCAAAATCTGCTCTTGTTTTTACATTTTAATTTATTTTTCGATTCTTCATTATCGAAAGATAAATTATGTGGCCAATTTTTCTGGTTCTCAAATTCTCATAAATTTTCATGATTGATTATTATTTTTTCAATAAGACTGTCATTTCAATAAGACTGTCATCAGCTAAATTATTAGCACAATTAATAAATTATTCTATAATAGTTATTTTTAATATCTCCATTGAAAAATAAATAATACATATGGTTAAATAATAATGGTGGTTGTAATATGTTATTATCTGCCAAAAAAATATGTTTTTAAGGTTTTAAAATCTTGCGCTGAATAATTCTTTTATTGAATATATAAAGAATAAAACAATGCTCTGTTTGAATTGATGCAAAAAAAACATGCGGATATTCAACAAATCAGTTTAGAATTGGACAAAATGACGAAAAATATGTTCAGGAGACTCTCGAATCCTAAAGGGAGATCAAAAAGAGTGCGTTATATCATCCTTGGTTATATCGAGAGTTTGTTATATTGGGCTTTCGTTTTACCGAGAGTATACTTAATTTCTAATTTAGTTAAACAAAAACTAAACGCTGATACATTTACCATACATTTACCAAGCGTTTGTACAACTTTACTGCCTTGTACAGTATCGAAGGATTTCGTGAAGCCTTGACTGAAACGAAAATTCAATTCAAAAAGAAAATCTCTGCTTTAGTTGTTATAAGCTACTTAAAGTAATAGTTAGCAGCTGTTTATGGCATGTTTTCGTGTGCTTCAGACTTCTTGACAATCGTCGGTTAATCTGGATAAAATGCGGAAATTAAGCAGTTAAAACATTTGAATTCATTATGAGTTTTATACTATGGTGAAATTTACTTCATCTTAAATCTGGATAACATTTCGTTCTTTTCGGTTTAATGGCACAACACATATTGTATTCTCCTCCCGTTTGAGAACACGAAAAAACTCGAAAAACTCTGCTATTAGATGTATTTAATAAAAGTAGAAAACAAATTGAAATTGCAATAAAAAATTTAATGGAGATTCAATCGGCGTTTATCTTCCTCCTTTTACCTATTGTACGATAAAAAGGGATAATTTAGATAAAATACTCAATAATACAGCGCTCGAAATAACGGCCGGTCAACGGTCACTGACCGCCAGAGTATAACAATTGACCGCCGGAATTTCTTAAATGCTGATCATCTTGACCGGCCAGTTTGTAAATAAATAACGATGGTTTTACACTT